>JZKD02S0051178.1:397178-409477 GCA_000966675.3 Picea glauca | reverse complement strand
ATTACCCTTATATGAAACAACTTGCTTCTACAATCAATGTCTTCACCATTTTTACCTGTCATACCAACCAATGAAATCTTTGACTCATCACCTGAATCCGATCCCAAGTCTGTGGTTTTTGATGTCGTTGCCACTGTTTGCGTTCCCTTCTTTTCTTTGAACCACTTTGGCCTCTTCTCAAGATGAAACTGCCAACATCTGTCCCCATCATGTCCCTCTTTCTTGTAATGCTTGCAAGAGGGCTTTCCTTCCTTCTTTTTCACTGCATTTGCATTCTTTCCATGCCTTTTCCTCTTGTCTTCTTTCCTTGAAAACGATGATTCCCCTGACACACCTGCTTTCCCTACTTCAATATATGTATCTTGAATAGAAACCTCATCAAGGTTAGTTGGTCCAAACATGAAAACAATGTTTCTAATATGCGCAGGTAAACCTCCTATATACTTCATAAGATTTTCTTGTGTTTGCAAAGGGATGTCTAACATTAATGCCATTTTTCTAAATCCATCGGTGTAGTCTTGCACTGTTTGTCCTTTTCTTAGTTTTAAATATTGCCATTCAATTATTTATTTTTCTTTATAACCCAAAGGATAAAATTGTTTCCTAAGTGCATAAATGAAATCCTTCCATAATGGAAATACATTACCCACATGTTGTGTTCCCTTTTGCAGCTTTCTTTGCCACCAGATGAGAGCCGTACCTGCAAGCCTCAAAGATGCCAACTTAATTTGTGTGGCCTCATCCTTGATCTGTTGCACACTGCAGTATACCTCCATCTGCCTGATCCAATTGTCAAGTTTTTCTACATTTACCTCACCATCATATATGGGCAACTCAAATTTTACATCAAGTTTTAACAACGGCATTTCATGTTTATTCTTATGAACATTTTTCTTCTCATTAGATTTAGAACTTGAACTTGAAGAAGAAGGAGAAGAAGGAGGTGTTGATGGAGGTGAAGGAGGAATGTGAGGATGGTCCTCTTCCTCTTCACTTTTTCCCTTTGAAGAATTACCCAAAACTGGTCGCTTTCGTTCCAAATAATCTTCGTACAAAACTTTCACCATCTCCGACATAGCATGGAATGTTTTCCTAAACTCTTTCTCATCTTGAGAAATCCCTTCGTCCGATGCCATCTTCTCGCTGTGAGAAGCTCTTTTTCTCAATCCAATTAATGGATTCTCCGCAATAAGCTCGCCTTCACCACGCTGTAGCTTTTCCCTGGTTAACATGCAAAACTCAAATCCAAACGTCAACTAGCTCTTATACCACTTGATCCGTAGGATCTTTTAATGACTATGGTTGAGTTTTAATTTTGCATGCGTTAATTAACCATTTGAGAAAACTTACTGAAAAAATGAGGAAAGAAGAGGAATTATGAAATCCCTATACACATATGAAGATCTGAAATGAAAGAATAAATAGCAAACCATAACACGCAGATTGATAACAGAGTTTGGCACAACTTTGCCTACGTCTCCGAGCCTTTGTCTCTCTGGGGGAGGCTTATTTATTTCTGTTCAAGAGCTCAAAAATACATCATTGCAATTCCAAATGGCTACAAGACTGATCTGGTCATGCTCATCCAGATCTCAAGAAACCTGCAAAGAAAACAACACGCAAAACGGACGTCCGAAGGTCCCATAAATGATCCGACAACGTCTGCTCCTCAGAATCTTCCCTGCAACAAAATGGCTTTGGCTTGGCTTTTCTTCAGCATAACTCTGCTCTGTATTCTACTTGACTGTCCTCCATGGCCTCAAACAGGCCTGGTTTATATAGATTTGAAGTTGGTTTCTCATCTCCAACTTCCTCCCAAAATTTGGGCTCCAAAAATGGAGAAAATCAACTAATATCAAGCATAATACAATAAAAATCCCAAAAACTATGGCATAAAACCCACTTTTAACAAAAATCATTGGGCGCAGCCCCCAAAACACACGCTCTGAGTCACATGGAGGTGTCCATGTGGCCGAGCGCTTATCCCTTATGCGCTGGCCCCTCTCTACATTCGGCTCCTGGTCTCGTGGCATATTGGCATAAAACCTCGGGTTGTTACCAACTACCCGCGCCTTGTTGGGTGGATAGGCCCCTGGTCTATTGGCATATACATAGGACCACAGGGCCAGTGGTTATAACCTCCCATGCATATTATGTAGGGATAGCCCCCGCCCTCGGATGTATGGGGGTTACGTGACCACGGGCTAGGGCTTAGCCCCCAACCCCCTCCTTTATGCGCCATATTACAATACCATGCAATATGTTTCATAATGTGGGTTTTATAACATAAACAATAATTTAGCGCATTGGTAAAGGACCATTTCTTAAGGTGTTGGGCCTGGTGGTGGTTGTGGGTTCAAAACCCATGGACCCCAAAACATTTTTTGAAACATGCCACTTCAACGGATGACTGGGTGCCACGTGGCTGCCCATGACTGGGCCATGTGGCATCTCCCCATTCGATAGATTAATGCCACTTGTCAACTATTGACTGGTCTAGTTGCCTGCCACATGTCTGCCCTGTCAGCAAACCTTCCCAATCACCACTAGCCAGAGAGTGCCACATCATCTACTGCACAGTCAACATACTGATGTCATGCTGACACAACATTGACTTTTTGACCAGTTGACCTTTGACTTTTTACATGTTTGGGCTTCCGATCAGAACGTGATAACTTTTGCATACGAAGCCCGTTTGACGAAGTAAATATACTGCCAGAATCAGGAAGACGAGACGGATGCAATGGAGTTGGTTTCGTTGCATTCCGAGCACTTTCATTTTTGAGCATTTTTAAACCCTGTCAGGCTTCTGGATCCGATTTCGGATCATTGCCCCATCCTTCCTCCATGAAATATAAGTGTAGACTCACTATCACTACCTTTGATCAACCTATAACTTCCATTGTCACCAATACATCAACCAACTTGTCACTTTCCACATTAACCAACCTGTCACTGTCGTTGTCAAATCAATCTATTATTGATGATCAAACAATAATCCAACCTGTCACTATATTTTTCACTGTCTCTATCATCAATATACCATCATCAACCAACTGACCCACTCACATGGATACAAAAACCGTCACCAAACCATGTACATCAACGATCAACTAGAACCTATACCATACCATGTACATCAAACATGTACCATATCATGCATCAACCATGTACCATATCATGTACATCAATCATGTATCAAACCTATACCATCTCATGCATCAACTATATGACTCATGCTATACACCATGTACCATAAGATATCATCAATGAAGTGCTAAGATAACCAAGATACCAATATATCCAATACGTGATACTAATCAATGTACCATAACATCCCTAAGGTGTAACTCAAACATGTGCCAAAATAAGTATCAAACCATGAATGATAATATAACCAAGATGTGTCTCAACATATTCTATCATCACTAAGTATGTACCATAATCATCAATACATGCCTAAAACATGTACCATAAAAATTACCCTCAATAACACATGTAAAGAATACCTCTAATCCTTTAGTAGACCTGATACCCAAAATTACATACCTGTATCTCTTCCTCAACTTCAGCAACAAGAGAATAGCATATTCATCAAACTTTACCTTAGTATCACAAGACTAGTTTTGGATTAGTCACAAACCCGAACTTTCAACAAGCATAAATCCGTACCTATAATGAATAAAGGTATACAATTTTAACCACAAATACTCTAAGATATTTCTTCCATCTACTAAAAATATTAGGGTTTGAAACTTCTCAGAACATAAGTTATAGAGAAAATGGAAAACATTCCTGAATTTTAGCCTATTCTAGAGACAGAACTTGTACAACATGCCCCGTGCTCAATATTTGATATCGTATTCTGAAACTAATACAAAAGATACTAAAGATGCTTATATTTCCACTACAATTGGTGTCATATAATTGGGATCCTCTATGAAGAAGTGATGATTATTTTACCTGGAACACCTATTTGAGACTAGTTTAAGGACTAGCCAAAAACCCTATCTTCCATCGAGTGTATATCCAAAAATACAACAACCCATAAACTAAAATGCTTACCACAGGTTCCTTGATACATCTTCTTAACAAACTCCAATTTTCTCTATCTGGTTCATTCTAGAAAAAGAGTTATAGAGAAAATGGTAAGATGATCTTTAAATAACATCCCTTAGAACACATCATCACAAGACTTCATCCTCCCTTGGAATTTCTCCCTTCTTCACTCCATATTCCCTATGAAATTAGCCTCATATCTCCTTAGTTACCTTAGATAAGAATCACTTACTCACATGGAATATATTCAATAGAATGTGTGTGTGAATGTACTTATGAGTGACTTCTTGAGGTGTATATATACTTTTTCTAAGTAACCTTTTTCCTCAAATTTAGGGCTTCTTGAACTTTCTTGTTACAACCACTTTACCCTTTCATTAATGAATTGAAACCAATTAGGGCTTCCTAACCCATATTTGGGGATTCCAATTCCAAGACCTCATAACTCCTCAATCATGAGGAACTATGTGGTGTTCCACCTACAGTTGGAAATGACGTGACACAGACTATCCATCTATGAGTGTGTTACATGAATTTACATTTTCTTTCATGTCCTTATTCCGAAAATAACTCCATGCTTCAAGAAAAAAACCTATGGTTTTATTGTAGACTTCTTCAAAGCATATTCCTATGAGGCCATAAAGGGACCAGTTTGGATACTTCTAAAAATACACCCATCACAACTGTTGACATCAATGCTAACCACTGATTGTTGACATAAATGAAAACCAACTTTCCAACAACATTAATTACAACCAACTGTCCAAAAATTTCAACTCTCATTGACTCAAAATTAGGGAAAAGGAAGGTGTGATGACTCTCATCCTTTTGTTTCTTATCAATGGAAGCCATGACTTCCAGGATGGGGTCTTCGGAAGGAAACTCAAAATCAAGGGATTCACATGAACTGAGAGAGTCAACATTTCATATGGACATAGTAGGTTGATCATACTCCATATGAAGATGGAGCTTTTGACTAGTGTTAGCAGATTTTGATCGAATCCCATGATCAAATTTCAGTACCATGTCCCAAGAATGCAAACATGAGCGTAAAATATCCTTCTTAAAATAAATTGAACATGGAGGATATGATGTCGAATAATTCATCCATGGTGGGCTAGAGTACACCTGAATACTAGGAACATAAAATGTGGTAGCATAGTCTAATAAAAAATAAGTATGGTGATTATTAGATGAAATCTAATTTATGGTTACAATGCTCCCATTTTGAGGAAAATGCATCACTTGAAATGGTGTAGACACCAAACAATTCATAAAATACACATAATCAAGCCCAAGAAGCATGTTGAAGTCTAATGGTCCATTCACCATTATCATATCGAACATAATAGTATTCCCACCTAACGTGATAGGCACCCAAGGAAGAATCCCCAAAGATTCATTAAGTCTTCTATCAAAATCCAGTAGCTGACTAGGAGTTGACATAATCTAGGGAGAACCTATAGCTTTCCAAACCAAGGAGGATAAAATGCTTGTAGAGGCTCCTTCATCCACTATACATCTATATATGTTTCTTGAATAATATTCAACCCCTATATGGAAGGGTGAAGCATAAGGAAGGAGAGGCTCAAAAAGACCATTTCAATCAAAGGAAACACTCTTATGACTTGGAGGGAGAATGCTCAAGGTGAGTGGGATGACCCCTTGTTCAAAAGGTTCTCAACTAGTAGTGAAGAAAACTTATTTGGTAGAAACATCACTCTCCAAAGGAATATTTGGATCGGTCAAATATGGCATCAACATGACCACTTCATCAAACAATGGTTGAGTATATTGTTGAGAAATCATAGGTGGTTCTAGAGTACAATAACCTTCATACATGGACCACACTCTTTTTATCTCTGGAATAAGAGGACATAGATGAGTAATGTGATCTTCCTTGCAAATTGTAAAAGGGAATTTAGGCTTGATCCTTTCTCTTATAGTTTTTTCAACAATATCAGTGCCCCTATCATGACTAGTAGTGGTTGGTTCATTTCCCTCAGTATGAATTTCAGTGGATGATTATAAATCTTCGGTATGACTTGTAGTGACTGGTGTGTTTCCCCCAACATAATTTGTAGTGGTTGGTTACTCTTCTCTGGTATGACTTGCAGTGACTAGTTTTTTTCCCCCAACATGACTTGCAATGGTTGGTTTCTCATGTCTAGTATGACTTGCAATGGATAGTGACTTCTCCCTTTGTATTTTCTTCTTCTTATTATTCTTCCTCTTTGGATTCCTTTTATACTTCTAGTTACTAGGAAATGAACTTTCACCAGAAGAGGAGGAAGGAGGAAGAATACATTTTATTGGAAAAGAATTTTTAGGAGCATTTGGAACACTCACAACGGACATCAACCAAACTGGAAAACCCATAGAAAATCCAGGAATATTCAAGATGGGCATCAAATGGGTACCAACATACAAAGGAGGTAAAATCACAAGAGTCCCATTTGAAAGGGGTCCCTTGTTTAGTAGTCACAAAATAATTTATTGGCACATGACTAGTGGTTGGTGCAAAGGGAATGTTTGTGGGGCATGACAACATTGATCTCCCCATATAACTACCCCCATGGAAATTGGTGACCCCAAAGAGATAGTTTACCCTGGGGAAATTGGTGCTCATAGAGACATAACTACCCCTAGGGACATAGGTTCCCCTAGAGACATAACTACCCCCAACATTAGGAAAAACACAAGGGGCAAGACTACTCCAAGGGTTAAAATTCCAAAAAAATGGGAAATTAGCATTTAGTATCATCGGGATACCTATAGGGTTACCAAATATAGAATGGAATCCAATTTTGGTAGTAAAACGAAGGCATCCCCCCCACTAGAAACAAATCCATATGTGGGCCCTTGCGACAATGCAATGGGCGTACAAATGTTGGTTAGATCTATGGAGGGAAATAAATTTATTGGTGGCATCCCCTAGATGGAATGATTGGATGTCATAGGAATATACATGATATTACCCATCCCACTAAATGGTGACAAGGAGGTGGTCATTGTGACTTATCCAAACACATGTGGGGATGTACAAGTTGGTCCTTCCCTATTGGATGACTCACTAATGCTTAACATTATATGAGGACTGCTAAAAATGAGAAAAATTCACCAAAATATCTATTCAACTAAATGAGTAAAAATCTAGATGATACGAGTGAATAAGTTGGTCAACCATAATGAAATTCATTTTTTAATCCAAAAAAAAACAACCTATGCTCAACTAGACACAAACTTCACCATAGACAAAACCCCTAGCAAATCTAGGCTATCAATAGGAAAACCAATATATCAAGGGGCCTTCTGAAAACAAACCATATGGGCGATGTCAAGTCCCAAAAATATTAGCCAATGAAGATATGAGGAATAGTTATGATAACCCTCACGTAATAGCCCTAACTGGTGCAAGTGCCCTTTATTAAGGAGACCACCCTTCGGGTGAACTGAAACATGGATCCAACATATACCATGGGTATTTCGAGAACTTCCCACCACAAGTCACCTCTGAAGCTACCTAGGAAATTCCACTAAGGATACCACCTCATAATCAATGACCGGGTGAACAATTGAAGGTTTGACCACAAGTAAGGTCACGGTAACTAATATTGAATCTTCGAAAGCGCTACCTTGCAAGGAGGTGTGGGAACTAATGAAACCCCTGTATAGGTAGTAGCTGAAGAAATATAGAAAACAAAAATACAATCAAGGAGGGGATATCACCCTACTTTCCCCAATACAACCTCATACTTTAATGCTGTGTTAGAGGAGCTTCTTGGCACACACATTGTGAAAATTTATTTATGTTGATCTTGTTAATTATTTCTAGGTTTGGTTTTGTGGCCTTGGAGAGTTTACTCTCCAATCCTACATCAGGGCCCTAAATCTTGTCTAATATTGGTTTTCTATAAAGAAATAGTCTAATGAATTTTAAATTAAGAACTTCTCTTTATTAGGATGTTGATTACTCAAGGGTAATGGAATAAACTTTAATGGTGTTTTGACTCTTTCCAATCCAAAGAAAGAAAAAGAATGAAAATGAAAGGAATGTAATCCTTTCTTCTTCGATGAAAAACATCTAAGGGAATGAACAAGAGGTTTATTTTTCTCAATAAAAAACAATACAGCAGTCGCTCAAACCAAATGGGACTATCAATCACTCCAAAAGACAATTTCAGACCCCAAAATTCACAAGCAACACTCTAATGCAATTCTGAAAAGAGGTCCTAAAATGCTCCAAAAGGGATGATTGCAAAATGAATTTTTTATTTTTATCTTTTATTCCATTCAAATAATAATGAAAGTTTACTTCAAAAACTAAGTACTAAAGGTTTTCTTTCCGAATAATAGGGAACCTAGGCTTCATAGGAAAAAATCCATAAAAACTTCCACAAAAAATGGATTTTTTTCGCACCCTATAGGCCTTTTTTTGTGCACCCTACAAGGAAGGTCACAACCCAACCTCACTTGGGTAGTGACCAGTCATGGTTGAAAATGTACGCAACTAACAACTTATTATAAATAGTTTATTCCATGGGGGAAAAGGACGGAAAATGAAAACCTAGGCTAGAACTCAGTCAAATGAAATGCAATCACCCCAAAAAAACCTCAAATCCACTCTAAACTCACAAAAGAAAATGCGAGAAACACTCAACACCTAAAATACACTTGGAAACATAAGAAGAAATCAAGAGGCTCAAACAGAGAGTAGTTCTATACTATTATACCCCTCTTGATAGTATAAATCACCAATTCTAGAGTCTACTAAGGTGATCGTGACCCAACAATACTTCCACTAGCGACGATTGTGAATGAATAGTTATGCAAAACAAAAAAATTGTGTTATATCTAGGAACACAGGCACAACATCCCTAAAAAATCATTGAATCCTAGATAGAAGGATGTGTCTAATCCTGGCATCAACTATGTGCCCTCCATGAGAATCAATGGTGGAAAATAAGGTTGTATCACTCACCCTGGTAGTGAATCCAAATTCATGGATTCAACCCTTACCTTACAGACGTTGGACGTGAAAACCTACAGGAAGATTGATATTAATAGAGCCCCCGGTTCAATGGTGACTAAGACAACATCCAAGAACCAAGGTCACATAATATATTTTGGTTCTAGGCTCCCCTTGGTTCTGTTAGCACATGAAATGGTTAGGTGTATTTTTTCCAACTCACCAGGAAAGTTCACAAGATACTTATGAGTACCTCATGCACTTATATTTCATTATTGCAACTAAGAAACATGTCAAGGGGAATTTTTTGGTTTTCAACACCTTCATTTAATTATATTTTCAAGGATTATGTCACATAAATTTATAACAGTTTCCTTGAAATGTGCTATTGGATTTTGAACTTAGCACTTCAAATTGGCGTTGCAGACTGGTGCTACAGATTAGATGAAGGATACTTCAAGTTTGGATGCCTCTCAAATAGAATGAATTAGGTTCACAAAGCACCAACATTAAACCCAGGTCTATCAGGTATTCCTTGACAATATGCATATTGTTCAAAGGTTGAAAGAGGAGTTTATGCTGCTGAAATTATTGGCGTTGTGCACTGTTCAATCCCATTTTCTTCCAACTCTCAAACCCACTTCTATGGCGCTCTAAAAATATTCCCACCAATCAATATTGTTATCTCAACCTCTCCTTATCCTTTCCTTTGCAATAAATCCATCTATCCCACTGATACCTTAGTGCTGCGAACTTCTTGATTTGACTCTACATCACCACTACGCACTGCAAACTAGGCGCTGCGAATCCACTGTTTCTAGATTGTTGAAACCCTCATTTTATACATCAATATGAAACCCAGTCTTAACCAATTGTATTAGATACCTATCAAATATGAGGAATATGGTTAATCATTTGTAGAATTAAGATAAAATTGCATACCATATTGGCACTGCAAATTGATACTATTGTTGTTGAAACCCTGTTTTAGCAAATAAATTTCAGTTCTCTTCATTTTACTACAAATATCAATGGTTTTCCTTTTTATACTCCCTTCTAAAATTTTCTCCATTTCATACCACTAAGGTGTATAATATTTGGACAAGGTGAACTCCAGGAAAAATTTCTTGTCATTAAACTCTAGAATTCCTATTTATCATGTTTTCACACACCAACTGTCATAACAAATTATAGAAAATATTCTTCAAGAAATGATTAGGGATAGTTAGAAAAATAATAAGACTCACAAGGGATGGGATATTGTGAGGACTGCACCTTATGATATTCATTTACAACATTTTGGTGATGGTTATGATTTTTGAACTATAACTAGAAGTTTTGGTGTTTTTCCTCCAATTATATATCAAGATAATGAAGTTTTTTTTGTATTTTTGGACTCCTGGTATAAGTTTTGAGATGTTGAAGCTTTGGAAAAAGTGAAACATGATGCTACAGGAAATTTCACAACACCTGGACTCACTGGCACTATGAACTGGTAATTTGGGACAATTTGTAGAAATTAACACACAAAAGAGTCATGTTTTGATCGTAACTTTTTAATTCCCATTTGGGTTGTTCTGAAATTTGGCATGGAGAAGAACCATATTACCATTAAATTGTTGGATTACTGAGAGGGGGGGTGAATCAGTAACAACATAATTATAATCCTTTTTCTTCAAATAATCCAAGTGTTATATCAATGTAGAATTATTATCGAATAATGAGCAATAAGAAATGAACAATCACACACATACACAGTACACCAGTGTTTTACGTGGAAACCCAAATCGAGAGAAAACCACAGAATTATTTTTCTTATATGTCTTGAATAATTACATTCATTGGAAGCACCAACTTCCTTTGTTTTCTAGCTGCAACTGGAAAGAAGCTCCAACCCCCTAGTTTCTCAGGCTACAACCAGAGGGAAACTCCAACTCCCCAATTCTATGGCTACAACCAGAAGAAGGCTACAACCCCATATGTTCTCCAGCTACAACTGGAAGGTGGCTACAACCACCTATCCTTGCCCCGTCCAACTTCCCTGAAGTAGAAGTAGAATGATGGAACCATTGTCACACTATCATTGTGAGATATACCGTTGTAAACATGTACCAATAAACTTGAACCATGCATCAACCTATACCTCAAAATGTAATCAATCTGTACCATAAACAAGTGCATAAAACATGCAAAAACGTGTACCAAACAATCTGTAATCAACCTTTACCATAAACAAGTGCATCAACCATGCACCAACCTGTACCAAACAATCTCTAATCAACCTGTACCATAAACAAGTGCAACCAACCATGTACCAATCATGTTTCAAGTACTCATCAACTATGAATCATCAATATGTACCAACATAATCAACTATACACCTCATGTATGTGCCAACTCATCAACTACTTGTCTCAACCATGTACCCAACTTGTACCTCAACTAAAAGCCCTCATCAATTTCATCATCCAGATATGATTTGTAACTCTGTAATAGACCTGGTATATATGATCACATAAATATAATGAATAAATATCTGAAACTAATACACAATGTTCTTCAGTTTTTTTTATGCAATTCCTCCAGGTTTCACTACTTGGAACCTCTCAGAAAAGGAGTTATAGCAAAAATGGCACACCCTGCTGAATTTTGGCTTATTCTAGAGAGAGACCTTGTAGAGTGTTCCCCACAAGGAATATTTTTTGAATTGATATGAAACTGTTCAAAACATACCACAGACTGTAATCTAACCAAAACATTTGGTCTTACTGAATTTGGATCTTTTATGAAGAAGTTATGACTTTTTTACTCGAAACACCTATTTTTGACTAGTTTCAGGACTAGCCACAAACCCCTTTTTCCACGGACTATAACTCCAAAAATACAACGACCCACAAGATGAAATTTTTACCACAGGTACTTGGATATGTTTCCTCAATTTCATAGCAATTTCATAGTCTGAATCATTCTAGAAAAAAAAGTTATTGCAAAAATGGTGAGGTGACCTGAAAAAAAAACATACCTTAGAAAGTATCATCAAAAGAATTTATCCTTCCTTGAATTCCGGCCTTCTTTTCTTCACTTTCCTTAGAAATTCTTCTTAGATATCCTTTGGTTACCTCATACACCTATATGTATTCAATATACTTAAGTGTGTTTAAAATGAGAGAGCCTTGCCTCTTATTTATACTCTCCAAGTAGCTTCCTTAAAAACATATTCTAGGTCACTTTACCCACTTTCCTTATTTTAGGGTTAACCCACTTCTAATTT
>JZKD02S0051178.1:385959-397128 GCA_000966675.3 Picea glauca | reverse complement strand
GAATTATAGTACACTCATCACTGCACTTTATTATTTACCTTCTAAAATCTCTTAAACCACTTTGACTACTTTGACCTTTTGGGGCTTCTAGATGACATAAGAGGGTCCTCCAACTCCGTAAGCCAATAACTCTCAAACCGTGAGGATTTATGTGACTTTACACATACCACCAAAAATCGAATGACATGTACCATCCATATAGAATAGTATTACCTGAAAATATGTCAAAACTCGTACCATAATCCATCAAACAAACTTGGGTCCATTACCCAAACCTGGATTCTACCAGGATTTATTCAAGGGTTGACATCAATGACAACCAACCTCAATCAACAATCTCCCTCTTTGGAATTGATGGACACACTCTGATGAAAAACTGAAAATATGTCATGCAGTACTAAAGTCATATCACTCATGCTCCCCCTGGAAACATGCCTCTATCCTCTGCATCTTTGTGACCATTTCTCCCCTTGGAACCATGCCTGTGTCCTCTGCATCTGATGAATCTCTCCCCCTTTGTCATCAATGGAAAAGGTATCTGTCCATCTGGGGCTGCTCCCCCTGACTGAATTTTCCTCTTTATGGTGCTTCCTCATGTACATCTAAGACATATAAGATAAGCATTCAAAAATAATTCATTTTGGAGTAGAAATAACTCCAAGTCTCTAGCGAAGATATTCAAAGGCTTATCGTGGAAGTGGTTTTGTAAGGATGTCTGGCACTTGTTATTTTGTGCCCACATACTCAACTCTAGTGTTATTTTCTGCAACATGCTCCCATAGAAAGTGATACTTGATTGGAATGTTCTTCGTCTTGGAGTGCATCACCGGGTTCTTCGAGATACTGATGACGCTTGTATTATCACAATAGATTGGAATGGCCTCATCATACTCAACCTGTATATCTGTCAGAGTTTGTTTCATCCAAAGAACATGTGTACAACATGATGTTGCTGCAATATACTCTGCCTCGGCTGTAGATAAGGATACATATGATTATTTCTTTCTTAGCCATGATACTAAACACTCACCTAAGTAGAATGTTGCTCCACTAGTGCTTCACCGATCATCAATACAACCTGGCCAATATGCATCTGTGTAGGTAATAAGTGATAGATCATTTCCTTTTGGATACCATAATCCAAACTCTTATGTTCCTTTGAGATATCTGAAAATCCTCTTCATTGCTAATACATGTGATTCCTTTGGTGTTGCTTGAAATCGTGCCACCTGTCCAACTACCTGCATTACATTTGGTCTGGATGTTGTCACATATAGTAGGATGCCAATCATTGAACTGTATTTCCTCTAATATGTAGACTTCGAGTCATCATATTTTCTCAACTTGCAATTGGTTTGCATGGGAGTGATAACTGGTTTGCAATCTTCCATGCCAAACCTCTTCAACATTTCTCTAATATACTTGGTTTGAGAAACAAAAATTCCTTAGTTGCTTTGACATATCTGAAGTCCTAGAAAGAAGGATAGTTCTCCAAGTAATGACATTTCAAATTCATTCTGCATATATTTTGCAAATTTCTGGCTTAACCTGTCATCATCACTACCAAAAATAATATCATCAACATAAAATTCAATTAATAAAATGTTACCTTGACTTACCTTGATGTAGAGGTTGTTGTCTGCACTTCCTTTTATGAACCCTTCCTATTGTAGATACTTATCCAATCTAGAGTACCATTCTCTAAGAGCCTGTTTTAGACCATACAAGGCCTTCTTTAATTTACACACATAATCTGCATTTTCTGAAAACTCAAATCCTTCTGGTTGTTCAATTTAGACTTCTTCTTCAAGTTCCTCATTCATAAAAGATGATTTTACATCCATTTGATACATTTTAATATTTTTAGAGCATGCATAAGCTAAAAGCAAACGGATTGCTTCCATTTTGGCAACTAGGGAAAATGTCTCTTCAAAGTCGATTCCTTCAACCTGTGCATATCCTTTAAATACCAATCTAGATTTGTTCCTTGTAACCTGTCCATCTTCATTCAATTTATTCTTGAAGACCCACTTTGTGCCGATCACATTCTTATTCTTTGGTCTTGGAACCAGTTTCCAAGTGTCATTTTTCTCTATTTGATCCAATTCTTCATCCATTGCCTTTTTCCAAAATTCATCCCGGTTGGATTCTTCAAAACAGTTTGGTTCAATTGTAGATAAGAGTGCTAGGTGAGTTTGTTCTAGTGAACGAATTTTTCTTCTAGTCTCAACTCCTGCATCTTTGTTTCTGATAATCTGATCTGAAGGATGATTCTTCTATACTTGTTTGCTAGGTGTCTTTGGAGACACTTCCTGAACTTGTTCTTCTACTTGTATCGGATTCTCTTCATCTTCCTCTTCTACTTCTTTTTCATCTTTTGCTTCTTATTCTAAGGGTTGTTTCATTGATTTATTTTCTTCTTCCTTTGATTCTAGTATGCATGTTTCATCAATTGTCAGGTTGATACTTTACACAACTTTATTTAATCTTAGATTGTAAAACTTGTATGATTTCCTTGTACTTGAGTAACCAACAAGTACTCCTTTGTCCACGCGAGAGTCAAACTTTTCCATTCCGCCATCTTCTCTTTTGATATAGCATTTGCTTCCAAAAATTCTAAAGTTCTTTACATTTGCTAGTCTTCCTTTCCATAGTTCGTAAGGGGTTTTTTCAGTTTTGTTTCTAAGAATTACTATGTTTTGAATATGGATTGATGTATGTAGCGCCTATGCCCAAAAGATATCTGTCAATTTTGAATCCATTAGCATTGTTTGAGACATTTCCTATACTTCCCTGTTCTTTCTTTCAACAACTCCATTCTGTTGAGGTGTCCTAGAAATGGAGAATTGCCTTTTTATTCCATGATTGCTGCAATAGTCCATAAATTCCTTTGAGGTGAACTATCCTCCATTATCAGATCTCAAGCATTTGATTTTTGAATCCATTTCATTTTCAACCATTTCCTTGTAGATCTTGAAGTTTTCAAAAGCTTCTGACTTATTATTGAGAAAGAAAACTGCAGTCATTCTTGTATAATCATCAACTAATAACATAAAGTATTTATCACATTTTAAGCCCTTGGTTTTAGTTGGTCCAACCAAATTATTATGCACAATTTCCAATGGTCTTTTCGTTGAATATTCCTTTGATTTGAACCTAGCCTTTGTTTGCTTTCCTTGTTGACAATGCTTGCATAAAGTGTTGGTTGGTTTCATGATCCGGGGCATTTCTATGACTGCTTCTCTTTTATTGAATTTAACAAGGTTATCAAAATGTATGTGACCCATTATTTTGTTGCATAGCCAACTTTCATCTTCCTTTCCTAGACAACACTTTTCATTTCCAATTTCTCTTAACACATATATGTTGCTTGAAGTTCTTGCAGCTATAGCGACCAATTTCCCTGTACCTTCTTTTCTTATCTCACACTTTTGTGAATCAAAAGTAACTTTATGACCTTGATCACACATTTGACTCACACTTAGAAGATTATGTTTCATATATTCTACTAGTAGAACATTTTCTACCTTTTCATTCTTGTTCCCAGTTCAAACTGTTCCTTTTCCAATGATTTTGGCTGAATCATCATTTCCAAAGGAGATTGATCCATCTCTTTCCTTTCGTAATGTAAGAAACTTGTCTCTATCACCTGTTATGTGTTTTGAACATCCACTATCAACATACCAACCACATTTATTATGTTTAGCTTGTAGAGCAAGTGTGCATTCTTCATTGCTATATTGATCCTTCTTTCTTATCCATGTTCTTTTCTGAGGTTCCTGTTTGTGATTGTTGTTACTCTGTTGCAGTTCTTTAGGAGGGACTTTCATTTTTCAATCTTTGGCCATATGTCCAAAATTGTTACATTTTTAGCATTCCACTTCAGTGCTCAAAGATTCAAACCTCTTGTAACTTCTTCTCTATGTTTCACTAGGCCTTGTTGGATAACCCCTTTGTGTATTACTCTCAAAGTAGTTATTGTTCCTGTTGTTAGCTCTGCAATTCACAACTTTATGTCCAAAATTATTACTTGCATAACATAAACTGAAAAATATAGTTTGATATCTAGGAGTTGAGGATCTTCTGAAAGGAGGTGTTCTTGTGAATCCTTCTTTTTCTTGAGGCTTACCTGTCGGTTGTTGATTCTGAAATCTGAATCTTCTTAGTGGAGGAGTGTCCCTGTAGTCTTCCTTGTATATATTTCTATCCCCTTTCATTGTTTTTGCATAGATTTTTGGATATTTTTCTTGCTCTGTTGTTTTGGAGCTTGATCCCTTTTCTGTTTGATTGTATCCAAGTCCAGTCTTGTCAAAATGAGATTTTTGACTTCTGATAATGTCATCCAAAACTTTTGATCTATTCTGCATATTTTTATTTTGAATATCCTTTCTTAAAGTGACAATCTATGCTTCCAAGTTTCCAATGATCCTGTCCTTTTCTTCTAGCTGTTCTTTGAGTGCTTCTTCAATTCTTTTATCTTCTTCTATTTGAACCTTCAATTTTGTGATCATTTGTTCTAGTTCTTGGGTCTCTTCTTTTTTGTCTAGTTCTTCTTGTATTTTATTGTTCTTCTTATTTTCTTTTCTGATAAATTCTATGGCACACATTAATTCTTCTCGAAAGTCAACTTATGCCTCTTCAATTTCTTCTTTGACTTTTTCACATTCTTCTTCAGCTTCTTCATATTCTTCTTCAGAGTCTTCTCTGTCAGAGTCTTTTACTGCCATGAATAGAACTCTTCCTGTCTCATTGTCACTGACTTCATCTTCTTCTGATGATGAGATGTCTTCTTTGGTGCATAACATTTTCTTGAAAACTTTCTTTTCTGTTCTTTTTCCTTTATATGTGTGTTTCCCTTTTGAGTAACCTTCATGATTTCTATTTTTATTATGAGGAAATTTGTTAGAAAAATGACCTATACCATCACAATTAAAACAAATTAAAGGAATCTTACCTCTATAACTACCATCGGATCCCTTGTTCAGTCTTTTGAAAAAGTTGGCCACTTCTTCATCATCTTCTGAGTCGTCATTGTTGCTACTATATTCTTCTTCTTTTTTTTTATTTGATCTTTTGGATGCTTTGAAGGATGATTCTTTTACATCTATATTTTCCTGTTCATTTCTCATTTCATATGCTATGAATATTCCATGTAGTTCATCCATTCTTATTGAGTTTAGATCCAATCTTTCTTCTAGTGATGATATCTTAGGGTTAAATATCATAGGAAGAGATCTTAGTACCTTTTGAACAATTACAAATTCTTCGATTTCTTCTCCCAATCCTATGATTGCATTCACTGTTTCATCGACTCGTAAGAAGTAGGTTGTGATATTCTCATCGTCCTTCATTTTTAGTTGTTCGAACTGACCTCTGTAAGTTTGAAGCTTTGTTGCTTTGACTTTTGTATTTTCTTCATAAATATTTCGAAGCTTGTCCCAAATCTCTTTAGCGGATTTACAATGTGCAACTTTGGTGAATACCGTATCACTGAGACCATTCAAAAGTGCATTTTTGGCTTTGGAATTATTCTCACTGAGTTTAACTGCTTTGTCATTTGTTGGTGGAACTGTTGGTTCTGTGTATCTATCAACAATTGATTGCCAAACTTGAAATCCCTATGCCTGTATATATTTATTCATCCTTATGCTCCAAAAAGCATACTTTTTTCCATCAAACTGTGGTATTCCATTTTTATACAAGTTGGCACTCTCCATGATCTACCTTTCAGTGGTTAAAATGATTTTTGAAGGAACCTTCTCTGATACCAATTGTTAGATTACTGAGAGGGTGGGTGAATCAGTAATAGCGTAATTATAATATTTTTTCTCCAAATAATCCAAGTGTTATATCAATGTAGAATTATTATCCAATAATGAGCAATAAGAAATGAACAATCACACACATACACAGTACACCAGTGTTTTACATGGAAACCCAAATCGAGATAAAACCACAAAATGATTTTTCTTATATGTTTTGAAGAATTACATTCATTGCAAGCACCAACTTCCTTTGTTTTCCAGCTGCAACTGGAAGGAGGCTCCAACCCCCTAGTTTCTCAGGATACAACCTGAGGGAAGCTCCAACTCCCCAATTCTTTGGCTACAACTATAAGGAGGCTACAACCCCATATGGTCTCTGGATACAATCGTAAGGTGGCTAAAACCACCTGTCCTTTCCCCATCCAACCGCCCTGAAGTAGATGTAGAATGATGGAACCATTGTCACACTATCACTATGAGATATACCGTTGTAAACATGTACCAATAAACTTGAACCATGCATCAACCATGCATCAACCTGTAATCAATCTGTACCATAACCAAGTGCATCAACCATGCACCAACCTGTACCAAACAATCTATAATCAACCTATACCATAAACAAGTGCATCAACCATGAACCAACCTGTACCAAACAATCTGTAATCAACGTGTACCATAAATAAGTGCAACCAACCATGTACCAAGTATGTACCAATCATGTGTCAAGTACTCATAAACTATGACTCATCAATATGTACCAACATCATCAACTATACACCTCATGTATGTGCCAACTCATCAACTACTTGTCTCTACCCAACCTGTACCTCAACCAAAATCCCTCATCAATTTCATCATCCAGATATGATTTGTAACTCTGTAATATACTTGGTGTATATGATCACATACCTGTAATGAATAAATATCTGAAACTGATACAAAATGTTATTCAGTGTGTTTTATGCAATTCCTATGGGTTTCACTACTTGGAACCTCTCAGAAAAGGAGTTACTAAAAAAATGGCACACCTTGTTGAATTCTAGATTATTCTAGAGAGTGACCTTGTAGAGCGTGCCCCACACATAATATTTATTGAATTGATCTAAAACTGTTACAAAACATACTAAATATTGTACCCTAACCAACACATTTTGTCTTACTGAATTTGGATCTATTATGAAGAAGTTATGATGTTTTTACCCAAAACACTTGTTTTTGAATAGTTTCAGGACTAGCCACAAACCCTATTTTCCACGGAGTGTAACTCCAAAAATAAAATGACCCACGAGTTGAATATTTTACCACAAATACTTGGATATGTTTCCTCAATGGCATAGAAATTTCACGGTCTGAATCATTCTAGAAAAAAACATTTATTGCAAAAATGGTGAGATGACCTGGAAAACAAATACCTTATAAAGCATCATCAAAAGAATTTATCCTTCCTTGAATTCCAACCTTCTTTTCTTCACTTTCCTCATAATTCGGCTTAGATATCCTTAGGTTACCTCAAAAACCTATAGGTATTCAATATGCTCAATTTTGTTTAAAATGAGAGAGCCTTGCCTCTTATTTATACTCTCCAAGTAGCTTCCTTAAAAACATCTTCTAGGTTACTTTACCCACTTTCCTTATTTTAGGGTTAACCCACTTCTAATTTATCCATTAAATTTGTTATTTAAATAATTTATTTTGTATTCACTTTGAATTATAGTACACTCATCACTTCACTTTATTATTTACCTTCTAAAATCTCTTAAACCACTTTGACTACTTTGACCTTTTGGGGCTTCTAGATGACATAGAGGATCCTCCAACTTCGTAAGGCCATAACTCTCAAACCGTGAGGATTTATGTGGCGTTCCACATACCACCATAAACAAAATGACATGTACCATCCATATATAATAGTATTTCCTGCAAATATGTCAAAACTCATACCATAATCCATCCAACAAACTTGGGTCCATTACCCAAACCCGGGTTCTATCGGGATTTCTTCAAGGGTTGACATCAATGACAACCAACCTTAATCAACATGACTATCTAAAAAACAATCAACCCGACCTAGCTCGTATTTTGGGATAAAATTCAAAATTATCACCTACAAGAAAGTTCACAATGCATGTTGTCAAAGGCGTTGTGAACTCTAACAATGTGACAAATCCGAGCTATAGGAAGGCTTCCAGCTGTCAGGGAAGGTTTGAATGGCTTCCTAGATTTATTTGGGCATGAGGGACACGTGTTCCATCTCAAGATAACGCAACATGACCTGTTTCAAAAGGCATTTATCACAATAGACAAGATCCCAAAAAATAGGAATTTGTTATGTTTTTGTTGGAATCTTTTGTAACAGACTCCTAAATGGAGGAGAATCCTATGTAGCTCATTGGTTTCAACCTCCTTAGAGTAGATAGAGATAATTCATTATATATGAAGTGGATATTTATAAGGAAAAAGTTGGATTCATGATCCAAGAGAGGAGAGAGATGGAGGAGTATTTTAACTGCTCATTTGTAAGCCTAAGGGTCGGTTGTAATTAACATTTTTTCCATTAAGGATTCATGAGATTTTTTTATCATCTTCTCTTCTTTGTTTTCCCATTTATTTTTATCTTCTTGATTAAATATATTGTAGGTTTTGAGGATCAAAATATTCTTTGATTAATGGATGCCTGAGCAGTAAAGGATCTGTTCTAGATGGCCCATTAATCGTTGTTTATGTCCAGGATTTTTTCAATCTATTGTGCAAAGAGGATATTTGTTTAGTAGACATTCTTCTTTTTTTTCACTTATTTCTTCTAATCATCATCATATAATCTCTTAACTCGATATTTATATTGATTTCTTTCAATCTGTAGAGTGGTTTTGACTCAATTCCCAATGGTAGATCATTAATCTACAGTCATATTATTTCCCTCTTTCTTGTTCTTTCTTGTTGATCCACCCAATTTAAATTGATTTAATTTTTCAAATTCTGATGGGTATTAGGCTTGTTCTTAAAGTAGTCTAAGAACGAATTATAGTGCTAACTGTTAGGACCACACAATGTACCTCTTTTCCTATACTTTTTTCCACTATTATACTCTTGATCACCCATATTTAAACTCATACTATCACTTTATCTTATCATTCCAAAGGTATACAATGTCCCTTCTCATTACTATACGTTTAATTTGTTTTGCATAATATTTTACATCACTCTCGTACTTGACCATTGATTAGAAATGCATAAGTGTTCAAAACTGCAGATTAGCATTTAAGGTTTGTTGCTGAAACACAGAACTGTCACACAGTCCAAGGTCGTTGTTGCTGAAACACAGAACTGATGCTGAAACACAGAGATGTTGTATAGTCCGAGGTCGCAGATGCTGAAACACAGAGCTGTTACACAGTCCATAGTCACAGATGTTGAAACACAGAGTTGTTACACAGTCCGGAGTCACAGATGTTGAAACACAAAGCTGTTACACAGTCTAGAGCTGCAGATGCTGAAACACAGAAGAAACCGCTAGGACCGACGATGCTGAAACACAAAGGAAGCCGTTACAGTTAGTGGTCAACAAAGCACCAACCGTCGCTCCTACATAAGAATGACGACACAGTCAAGAGCACAATTCACGTGGCTGAAATAGCCCGCGAATTGCGATGCTGAAACAACATCAGCAGCAACGAGAAGAAGCGGTTACACCAGCCGTAACAGCAATACCTCATTTAGCTCCCGTAATAGCATTCTGTTGCGGGAGACTAGGACATCCTATCCTGGTTTAGAAAGTATATCCGACTAAAGATAGGACTCAGATACACATTTTAATTTTTGATCAATTGTATCGAAGGGTTTCCCTCTTTAAATAAGAGGAAATCATCATTCGAGGGATCGAAGTTTTATGTATTGAGAAAATCTTCAGAGAGAGGGACGTACTTTCGTTCCAGATTGTAATGTGGTATTTTGACAGATGAATAAAATACTGCTTTGACTATCCTTCTCTAGCTTTCCCGTTTCAGGGGAATCTTGTGAGAAGGGAGGGCCCACCTTCTTCACAAGATTCACCCGTTAGTTTAGAAGTGTGTTAGTATAATATTTGTTTATGATTTGATTAAATTTTGTTTGCTGAAACACTACTTTTAATGAATTCCGCTTTGCTGAAACACTATTGAACTCTGTCTTAGTTTATTGAATGAAATTCATAATTCTTTTTATTAGCAATCTTGTGTGATTATTTTATGAGGCTAGCCAGAGATTGGGTTAAGGGTTCCTGCTCAGAAAGGAAGGGATCAGAATATCCTGTTCTCTGTAGATTTCAATTACTTCTGCAGTGTGCTAGCCAGAGATTGGGTTAAGGGTTCCTGCTCAGAAAGGAAGGAATCAAAATATCTTGTTTTCTGTAGATTTCAATTACTTCTGCAGTGTGCTAGCCAGATATTGGGTTAAGGGTTCCTTCTCAGAAAGGAAGCAATCATAACATCCTGTTCTCTGTAGATTTCAATTACTCCCGCAGTGTGCTAGCCAGAGATTGGGTTAAAGGTTCGTGCTCAGAAAGGAAGGAATCAGAACATCCTGTTCTCTGTAGATTTCAATTACTTCTGCAAGTGTGCTAGCCAGAGACTGGGTTAAGGGTTCCTTCTCAGAAAGGAAGGAATCAGAACATCCTATCGTCTGTAGATTTCAATTACCTCTGCAAGTGTGCTAGCCAGAGATTGGGTTAAGGGTTCCTTCTTAGAAAGGAAGGAATCAAAACATCCTGTTCTCTGTAGACTTCCATTATTTTTCACAAGTGTGCTAATCAGAAATAGGGCTAAAAGTTCCTGCTTAGAAAGGAAGGAATTAGATGGCCTTGTTCTCTGCTATATAGAGTTAATTTCCTCTGCATTAATGTTTTCATGAAAGAGTGTTAATCAGAGTTAAAGTATTGAAGTCTCTGTTGAGAGTAAGGGTCATGTTCTCTGGTTGCAGAATAGTTTTTCTTTCCTGTTATAAGTGTTATTTTAATGTAATCCAGGATTCTTTAGATTAATCTTTAAGATTTGCAATAGGTAAGTTGCTTTCCTGTGATTTAATCAGAACTTCAGTTCATTCAAGGCAAGTGTGATTAGTATAGTTTCTTTTACTACAACTCTAAGTTGCTTTTGGAATTGAGCATATATAGTGCGTGGTTATCTTTGAAATAAACAGACTTCCCTGGGTTGACAATTCATGTATCACTTGATTGTTTGAATCAATTAAGCAATTATAGTGACCAACATTTTGGCGTCG
Source organism: Picea glauca (assembly GCA_000966675.3). Taxonomy (NCBI): domain Eukaryota; kingdom Viridiplantae; phylum Streptophyta; class Pinopsida; order Pinales; family Pinaceae; genus Picea; species Picea glauca. The sequence continues at coordinate 386,107 of JZKD02S0051178.1, read as the reverse complement.
TTGCCGGGGAAGATAGCTATAGATTTAAAAAGTACTTGTGATTTATTTTCTTTAGATAAAAAGAATGCATGAAAGACCCCAAAGACACTAACCCTACAGGTGGCAAGGGAAAAGGAAAAGGAGGAAGAAAGACTTACATTGACGAGAT
>JZKD02S0051178.1:320221-353114 GCA_000966675.3 Picea glauca | reverse complement strand
TTTTTCTTCATTTAAAAAAAAAATTGCAAAGAATTTTTACTTTCTCTTTATTTGTTTTTTAATGTAAATTTCAAAAAAATAAATAAAATTTAGGATCTAAATTTGGGTTTTTTATTTGCATATGGATCTGTTGTCAAGGCCACAGTTTAAATTAGGTCGTGATTAGCTATAATTTTAACGTTTTGAAAAAAAACATTTTTTTTATGAACATCATTTTTTTTTATTTAGGTGTTGATTTTAAGTTTTTTTGGAGCTACTATATGAGTTTTGAGGGCCATGGTTGAAAAATGTTGTAATTTTGACCCCATTGGAAAAAATGGTGCTACCAGTAGCACCACTTTTCGATTTGGGGGTTGTTTTCATGTTTTTTTGGCAAAAATATGGGTTTTTTGGGCCAGAGTTCTTGTTTTGATGTCACAGTTCTTGTTAAGTCGGTAACTTTGTTTATGCATGGTAAAACAATAGTTTCCTCCGGTTTCTTTCGTGGGGATCTCTAGACTGGTTGTTTTCATTTCCCTTTTACTGGTTCACTTGAGGGCCCTTCCTCTTGGTACATTCGTTCTTCCTCCTCCTCTTTGAAAGACTCCTGGTGTGCAGTGGTCTTTGCTACTAGTGTTTGTTTTGTTATTCTTGCTTTGTACCATCTTGAGTCCTAAGCTTGTCGTACTCAGTCCTTTCCTAAACTACTTCTTTTGTGGGATGAACAATTTCCTGCATTAGGTTTGGCTCTATTGTTGAGTTTTGTGGGTCAATCTACATTTGTTTTGTTTGCTCCTCGACCAGTGTATCACTCACTAGTTTGATGACTAGGGAAGGAATGGCGTTGACATCCACCACACCCTCCATCTATGGTAGTTTTTTTGTCCTCCATAGCTAGCTCCAACGGTGACATGTTGTTGTTGTGGATTCTTCTTGACATTTGACTGGGTGTTGTGAATTTAGGTGGCGCCATCATGATGGAATCCAAGTGGGTGTGCTACTGAAATCTTATTGTTGGATCGCTAAATCACTGGTTCTCTCCTTGATTCTCACTGCTTAACTCTTTGTTCACCATAATTCACAATGTGGCCTGTCGAACCCTAATTTTTCTTCTAAATTGTTTTCATAAATGCTCCAAATATTTCCAAGAATGCTTCATCAATTGTCATAAATGTTCCAAATATTATCGAGCACGCTTCATAAATGTTCATTTCATGCCTCCTTTTTCTGGTGATTGGTTTTTCATTTCCTGACTATTTTGTTTTACCAATGCACAATATTTTTCTACTGTGATATATCTCTGGCGCACTGGTTTTCCTTTTGTCTTATCTATCTTGCGTGCAATATATTCATTTCTCGTCACCCTGACTTTCTCTATTCTGCGTATTGTCTATCCTTTATTCTTCTAACGAATTCTTTTTGGATTTTTCTTCAATTTTCTAGTTTTTTCTTCATTTTTCTTCTCTTAACTCCTACTATTTACAATATGTACAAGTATACTTGTTTCCCTGCAACTACTGAGGGTTAGTAGTTTGATTATCCCTATACAGTTTCAGTCGAATACCATTCAACAGTCCTTGAAATTCCTTGCATTTTAAGTCTTGTAGTTGTACAACGCCTCCATCTATGACAAACTTTATCTAGTATGGCCCTAGCCAATGCATTCTAAGCTTCCCTGGGTGCTGCAAATACTTACTGTCATAAAGGAGAACCATATCTCCTTCCTTAAAATTCTTCTTTTTAATATGTTTTCCATGCCATGCTTTATCATTTTCTTTTTGTACCTCTTGATGGAAACCTGTTATGATTCTATGTTCTTCTAATTCCATAAGTTGAGACAAAATTTCCTGCTTTGCACCCCTTTCTGTCATATCTGTAATTGTTGCAATGCACAAACTTGGTATCAAATAATATAAGGGAACTATTGATTCCTATTATATTCTTTCATGTACTACTAGTACCTTCAAATCCCACTCATCTTTGTTCACATTACAAATATTTGTCAAACCATTCTCCAAAATCTTGTTAAATGCTTATACTATTCCATTAGCTTGAGGGTGATAAGGAGTTCTCTTCTGATGATATATCTTAAAATATTCAAGCATTCCATCAATTGTACTATTAATAAAGTGAGTCCCTTGATCACTTATCAATATTATTGGACATCCAAACCTTGTTACTACATGTTCAAATAAAAAGCACACTGCAGTCTCTGTATTGCAATCCTTTATTGGTGTTGCCTCATCCCATCTAGTCAAGTATTTTGTCTCTATAATAATATATCTGGCTCCTCATCTTCTGGTTGGTGGATTAATTGGACCTACCAAATCAATTTCCCACTTATCAAACACTTGTAAAGTTACTCGAGGTCTCAATGGAATCTCATCCTTTCTGGATGGCTTCCCAACACTTTGACAAACATCACACTTCTGGCAGTATTCCTTTGAATCCTTATGAACCGTTGGCCACCATAATCCTGGGTGCAATACCTTTTGTGTGGTAGGTTTTCCTATGTAGTTTCCTCCAACAACCCCTTCATGTGCTTCTACTAAAATGATAGGCCTTTCATGCTCCATAACACATCTCCTCAAGATGTTATCTATTCCAAGTTTGTATAAATGACCTGCAATCAACTGATAATTTGTAACTCTGACCACCAAATGTTTCTTATGCACAGTAGTAAATTATCTGAGTGCGACTCTTGTACTTAAAAACTCAATAATGTCATCAAAATACTCATCAACTATATGTTTGTAAAACAATTATGCATTTGGAAAGTTGTCTTCCAAGTTACTGGTTTCTTCTCCATTAGTTATCCTGGATAAGTGATTCGGTTCTGCATTCAATCTTCCAGGATTCACTACAACTTCAAAATCAAATTCTTGGAACAAAAGTATCCATCTGCATATCCTCCCCCCAACACTGGCTTATTGACTAAGTATCTCAGAGAAGAATGATATGTAAACATCTTGAAATGTTTCCCTAAAAGTAATGTTTGTATTTCTGCAAAGCATATACCATAGCTAATCCTTCTCTTTTTGTAGTGTTATAGTTCTGTTATGACTCTGATAATTTTATTTTTGCAAATGCAATAGGGTGATCTATATCACATTCTCATGATTGGGTTAGTACTACTCCTAATGTTATTGTTGATGCATATACATGCACATGAAATTATTTTTCCCAATCTGGGAACACCAAAATCGACACAGTAACCATCTTCTCCTTCAAAATATCCAAAATCTATTAAAATTTATCATTCCACTGATACTTGGTATCCTTCTTCAGTGACTTCTCCATTGGTGTAGTAATATGTGCATATCCCCTTATGAACTTCCTATAGTACCATGTATGACCAAGTGTACTCTCCAACTGGTGCACTAACTTTGGTGATGGTAAGTTAACTATGACAACAATTTTAGTAGGATCAACCAACAAACTTTGTTTATACATCACATGTCCTAACAAAATCCCAAAAGGTGCACTAAAAATACATTTCTTAATATTCAATGATATCTGACACTGTTTGCATCTATATAACATCATCCTTAATACTTCAACATGATACTTCAATAGATTGAACACTATCTAATCATCCAAGTAAACCTCCAAAAACTTATGAATGAAGTCCTTAATACTTTTTACTACTACCCATGAAACAATGGTTGGTACATTCTTCAACCCAAATGGCATAATTGTATACTAAAATTATCCCCATTATGTCGCAAATGTTTTCTTGTGTCTATCTTTTGGTGTAATTATTATCTAATGATATCTTTAAAACCCTTCTATGAATGAATAAGCTTCTTGACCACCTGCATTCTCCAAAAATTCCTTTGTAAATGGGATAGGAAAAGGATCATGTAGGAAAGAATCATTCAATTTTCTCAAATCTACACAAATCTTGATCCCTCCTTGCTTATTTTCTTGCACTACCATAGGACTGATCCATTTTTATTCTTCCACGGGTTCTATGACACCAGCTTCCAACATTTTGTCAATTTCTTCCTTCATTTTCTCTTTGTATATTGGATTCAACCTGTACGTTCTCTGTCTGATAGGTCTGGCTTCTGGCTGCAAAGGGATATTCATTTCTCCTAATTCTCCTACTAATCCCTTCATTTCTAAAAATTTCCTTGGGAATAAGTCACTGTATTTGCGTAGTAACTATGTGATTCATTTTACTATTTGATTATTCCAATAATCTCCAATGCTTGCAATCTTTGGTTTTTCTGTAATTCCAATATTTACCTTCTTGATATTTAATGGAACACCATAGTATTATGATTCTTTCTTTGGACCTTCCACTTCCCTTTCACCTTCCACTTCTGGAATTTGGATATTGTGCAGGTTATATTTTGTTGGGTCTTATTCTTCTGCAACATGATAACATGGTAAAAGTTGTCTAACAGTTTGTCTATTATGCTTCTAGTTCTTCAAATATTTTGTCTCTGTCCACCTTCAACGTTGTATCTATCTCTGGACTTTCATTCTCAAAGAAAAATGTAACCACAAAATTCTGTTGCATTTCTTCCCAATTAGCCATTTCTCTACATTGTTCTTGTTTTGTGTACCAGTTCCTTGGAATGGCTTATAGTGTGTGAATAAAATGGTGTGGCCATTCTTCTGGGGATATTAATATCCATTGAACCATGCACCTATCTACATGTTCTTGGGGTTTTCCAAATCCATCATATTTCTCCAAAAAATTGTTCTCCTACTCTACGTCAAATCTAATGCATAGTAACCTTTTGCATTGAAACCAATTATTAATATTCTCCTTATGTGTTCCCCACCATATTGCATGTGTAGCTTTCAAAGAAATATCTAATGCTGGAAATATTTGATTCTTCATAACCTCTACCTCAAACTTCATTAAAAATTCTTCTAAGTCATTCATACCATAAAAAGTAGGAGGTTATCTTACCTTTGTACCAACCCATCTCAACACATGCATCATTATGGTGCATCTTTTGGTGGATAATACATGTAGTCGTTGTTTCCATTTTTCCAGTATTGTGTTAGAGTCTAAAGAACAAGAACTAATAGTCCTCCAATTGAGCATGCTATCTGCAGTTGGGTTGATATAATCTTCTTCGAGCGTGGTAGTTCTATATAATTGATTCACATATTCTATAAGAATATCATCTATCGCAGGTTCCATGTACCTTCCTCCTTCTGAGGGATCCAAAGGTGCAATAAATATGTATTATCTAGATTCAAATATCATCTTCCTTGTCTTCAAATTGATAATATTCGGGTTATAAAAATCCCAATCCAGACCCAACAAAGTTGGATATGGTGAAGTATTATCTACTGTGTCAATGACTTCAAAGTCTACCATGGTGCACACACCATCTAGATCTACTAGAATCCATTTCAATCATCCAATTGGCACTACTCTGTGTAGATTTGTTAACTTCAAATGAATAGGTGAATACCCCAATTGAGGATCCCCCATAACTTACCATGTCTTCTTTGGAAGAACATTGACTTCAGACCATAAGTATAGTATGATATCCCCCATATTGAAATCTCCTACGTTTGCATTAAACCTGAATTATTTTCTTGTTCTTCTCTTCTTTTGGACATGAATCACTATCTTTACCCCTTCTTCCCTAGGATGACACTTTTCTAACATTATTTTCAATATTTGTAAAGAGTTTCTATCATTCAACAACTTTACACAAGATCCCAAAAAGTTTCTTAAGTTACTTACTTGTTCTGAAGGCTTCTCTTTCCTATTTTGATCAAATAGTGGAGGCATGTCATACACCGGTATCTCATGTAATGGATTTGTCCCTGAAGTAGACACAATGTTTTCCTTTATAATATCCTACCTAGCTTCTTTAAATATCTCTTTTTATTTGTACACATCAAAATTTTGTTCAGGTGTTGTATTCTTCCTGACCCACTAGTGCTGATCTTGATCCTTCTTTGCTACATCTTCTCCTATCTTAGCTCCACCTCTAGTAACTATGTTAATCTTCTTGGCATCTTATTCTCTGTTTTCTACAACAATCCATTGGACATTCTAATTGTTTTGGTTCCTTTTGTCCATTATCTTTTTCAAGAATGTCGAGCAATCCTCTGTCTCGTGGTCTTCTACACGACAATACATACATGTCACAGGTGGCTATGGAAAATATCTTGCATAGTGTCTAGGTTTCTAGAAGTTATGGCATACTACTGGTCCTCGACCTCCTCCAAATCCTCTTCCTCCATGGAATCCTCCTCTGAATACTCCTTTGTTCCCTTGATTATCTCTACACAGTGTATTATACTGTGATCCTTGATTGTACTATGGTTGTGCATTATTATACTGTGGTGGTGGTGTGCATTTTTGTGCGATATTATACTATTGTTTCCCTTGAAAATATTGCACATTATACTGTTGTTGTGGATGAAATTTCTACGTAGGATTATACTGTGGTTGTTGCATTGGTTTTCCTGTTATGTGTTTATCTTGCGCCCTATATGTATCTGAAATCCTTTCTTTCATCATCTCCAAATTTCTACAGTCTTTGTCTTCATGTCCAACTGACTTGGAAAAATTACAAAATGTACTCTTTGGTACTGTTTGATACTTCTGCATCATGGGTAGATGATAGGGATCGGTCCCATGTACTTTACATATCTCACACCATGGTCCTCCTGAAGATAAAGGGTTTGGCATAGCCACTCCTATATACTACACAAATAATGGACACTCATTCTTATGATGGCCTTATTTCCTGCACATTATATACTAGACATATTCTCTTTTATCCTTTCCTTTATTCTGATTCAGATGGAATGTTAAATTCTTAAGATCCTGTTTCAACTCTTCCACAATTGGATCTATGTGTTTGTACTGATTTTATTCTAACTACAATGCTTCTTTTAGAGCCTCGTCTTGGATTTGGAATTTATGTTGTCTCAAGGGATACTTCAAGTGTGGAAACAAAGAATTAACAAACAAATTTCTATGTTTCATATCAGTAATAGGGTACTTTAACTTACCCTTTAGCCTCTTGAACTTCTGGTCCACCTCCCAGACTGATTCTCCTGGTTTCTTCTTAATCTCTATCATATCATTCATAAACCAGTCTTCTAAGATTGGTTTATGAAATCCATTGATTGACTGGATCTTCACCTCTATGACAATTGTGGGTTCTCATGTCGGGTTATTTTCCACGAGATCCATATGCCAATCTAATGCACAGTCTCTAAATTTTATTTCCAACTGTGAAACCTTTGTATCTTCATCTGTAATATACTCAGTTTCCCATATCTTCTCACAGATAAACAAATGTTTTTCTAGGTCATCTGACCTATCCCCTCAGAATTCTAGTAACCTAATAGTTGGATCTTGTCCTACCATTGTGAATTTTGTTGTAATACCACCTCCACAAAGTGTATATACATGACTACTACTTGTTGAACTGACACTTTTGCTTAGGTTTCCACTGGACCCATGTCCTTCAAAAATTCTTCTACCACTAATCACTTGTTAGTTAACCGATTTTTCTTCTTCAGATGTCATAGTCGCACATGAGGTTATGGGTTCCATAATAATTCAAATTTGGAATGGAGATCCTTCTTCTGTGTCGGACCCATGATCTCTGGTTTTTCTCTCATATGTGGAACACAAGATATCCTCAATATTCCTTGTGGCGTGGATATCCTCTGCCTCTTCCTCATCATTTTCCAAGCCCTCTCTCTCATTTATCACCCTCTTCTTTATATTCATCTTATACTGGTAGGGTCATCCGTTGCGCATCACAATGTGTTCCTTATGATTTCCCTGGTCTGTTCATCATCCATCATGATGGGGTCCATTTCTTCCTTCTTCTGGCTACTCTCCAGATCCTTCTCCATATATTAAACCTTCCTTAGTGCTTCCCCCAACTCCCCAATGCACGTATAGTGGTATAGTTGTTTGATTCCATGGCCATCACGCCTTTATCATGTAATAATATCTTGATTGATGTGTAAAGGGACCTAATGTTCCTTCCTCTGGGTCCCTTCCAAAAATCATTCTCTACAGTAGTATTTGACTTCGTTGTATCTATGAAAAGCACAGTGATAAACCCTGTAGTAATGTTATCTAACCAAAAATACACTACACACATGAATTTATTATTAACCCTTTCCAATCGTGAAATATTCTCAACAGTCCACTCTACTGGCCTAATCTGATTAGTTGGATGTGTATTCTTCAACCTCAATAACAATTCCTATAATAACTCTGAAGGGTAAAAAAATATGGTTTATGCAAATTAGTAAACACATACCTCTGCAGATACTGGCGTGGTGTATATCAATAACCCTTATTATCTTTATATGTGAACTTCAACTGCTTTGTTTCCAACCATCGTTCAATCTCTTGCTTCGTAGGATTCCATGGCCTAAAAATTCCTTTTTACCAATGCATCTTCTTCACCAAAACCCTTTGAGGATTTTCTTTTGAGTTCTAGCTGACAAAGAAACCATTTGTTGGATGTATGGGTTGACCCGGGTTCTACCTTAGTTCTCCAACAAAACCATTTTCACCATCGACCCTTCTGGTAAACCAGAAGGCTATGCCGTGCATAGAGTTCACATCATAGTCTCACCCGAGATGGCTTATGGGTGACTGTAGGACCCAAATGTCTACATTCATGGAAGGGGTTGGGGATGTTCTTTCTACTCTTGTTTCTACTTTAACATACATTCTACCATAATATTCATCATATCTACTACTTTTTCCATTCAATGACATACATTATGCATTATTATACTAGTGTGCATTGTAAATAAACCCTAAAAAATGCATTCATGTAACCATTCATTCATTATAAAGAATATAAAAATAACACATCACACATTAAGACACCATTTTTACCATGGTTCACCCCTTGGGCTACATCCACAAAGATGTTATGCTTATTTCTTATTCTTCATCAAAATAGTGTTGCAAACATTACATCATAGGGTTTGAGAATATTGAGGTTGAACAATGTCACACCAAGATCCACATATTGCGACCTGACCCTCAATTACATATCAAAATTGACTCCATTATCTCCTCAGTTGAACATACTAAAAACTCAAGAATAAAAAAAGGTTCTCCAAAAGTAAGTTCTTCTCTATCAAAAAATACCGCATGAATCTACCTCATACATATTCTATTATACTACCAAAAGTGGGTAAAAAACTTTACATTGACAAAAACCCTAATTCTAATTCAACTCCACTTATCCATTTTCTAACTGCCTTTTGCACGATTGGTCTTCGATCCAACCATTCCTTGTGATGATCTTCCTTCTTTCCTGGCGCGTTGCTTCCTTTTCCCTTCGTCATGCTGGTCTTCCTTCTTTTTTGATGTGATATTTCCTTTGGTCCATTTTACCTCGCTTACTGCGCCTAACTCCCAAAATTTCCTGCTCCAACACTGGACAAGGTTGTAACTTTCCTTTTCCACTTGCTGGTAATAAAAGACCTTGTTTTCCCCAAAAATTTTCTTCATTGTACATTTATTTGTATGCCTACTTTGAATATAACATATTACATGCACATTTTTATGATCATATAACTACTTTCTTCACAGCCTTAGTTTTATATCTATCTTGCAGGTTAATTCTGGTGGAAGGTCGAGCATTCTTTGGCAAATTGGAGTAGGGATTGACATCAAATGGGAGAACAAGATGCACCTTATTTTCTCCTCTCTATCCCTACCTTATCCTAAATAAAGTAGTTATTTTATTTGTTTTTTGTGTGTTTGTCACTGTGGAGGGACGATTATATTTCACTTGGTATTTATGTGATGTGATTATGATCCATGATCGCAGGGGTAAAATCCATTAATCACCTTGATATGAGATTTTGTCTCCTCATGAATTTGGAGTCCTTTTCCATTTTATACTTTTCCCAGGTGAGAATGACACCCTTTGACTGCTTCAAATTTTATTGGAACTAAAGAGGAGGAGAGGCCTAGTCATTTGACTAATTTGGTGTCCATACATATTTAATGTGTTGGTAGAAAGAGGGGTCCTCAAACTAGTGAGGATTCATCTTAAAAGGGAAAGGTGGTTTTGGTTGGGAGGAGTCCATCACTATAATGATGGGGCAGTTATTTGAATCTCCTTTCACCAACACCCACTAGTGAATTCTTAATTTGGATTCCATAAAGGATTTTGATATGACGAATATGTCCAAATGCTTAGCAATCCTTGCCTCGCATAGTATGTTGTTTTGCTAGGTGGGTATCAATTTTGCAGTTAAAATGTCAATGAGAGTTGCCTCCTCCAAGTGATTTAAGAGAATGTCCAATAATGTGTCCACGTGGGAAATTGAGCCCCAAATCTCACAGGACCCTGGTGTAAAGTCTAAATCTCCCCCTAAACTAGTATTCCTAGACGGTATGAAAGAGTTTGCAAGGAGATATTCCCATAACTATTTTCAGTCACAATATTGATCATATACATTGAGGCATCGTAGCAATGTATAAAGTTCCTTGGAAACAATTTATAGGGATAAACTTGAATTTATATCCCATGCAAAGGAATTTTTTAGGGAATCAATTCTCCAACCTGAGATAATTCATCTTGATCATCTATCGACATCTATGGATAAAAAATCCTATCATGGAAAGGTGACCTTCAATAATTGAACCAAATTTTCACCCACCAACATTGTCTCTTGAAGAAAACGAATATGGGGGCATCTACCAGGCACTTTATAGCTATTTTTTTAGTAGGGTTGGATAATATCCTACAATTCAAGGAGAGGATTATAATTTATGACCCCTCATAGGGGTTGTATCTCTAAGGTCCCCAATGATCGATTCGTTTCCCCAAGTGGATCTCGACATTCACCTATTTTTTAGCAAGAGAGAGAAAGGATTTATGACCTATGGGGGGAGGCTTCCAATCAACACCTTCCATGGAGACAAGGACACAACCTAGAAAATAATTAGGTTGTAGGTATCCTGAGGATTAAAATCCCATGGAGTTATGTGATTTTTATTTAGAACAAAGGTTTTATTTTGGCCCAGAAGGCAGGGGGGGATCTGACTCTAATGACTTGGAGGAAGGCCCTAAGATGGGTAGGGCCAATGGGGAAGAAAATACATGAGTGATTGTAAAGTGGGAATGGGGGGGTGGGGATGGGAATGGATATGGAAAAAGGAGAAAACATTTTGGGCTCAACAAGAGAATGTCAGGAGGGGAGGGAAAACCCATAGTATGAACTATCCAAAATATTAATAGAAGTGAGAAGATGAGGGCTAGGGATTATTTGAGTCATACCTAGAGAAAAAGGGGGAGATGAGGAGACCAAAAAATCTAGGGATGGATGAATTGGTTACTTCATTGTTTCAGTGTTCTATGTGGATGTATCCATTTCCTTCGTGTTGGGTTGAAAAAAAGGGGCACCATACCAAATACCGGGTGAGGTTTCTTCTCCGTTGCCAATTTTTGGTCCTATTTTTTCATAAAATTTGTGATTGTATGTAATATACCCCCAAATGCCCATACTTGTGGCATATACCACACTTGAAGGGGATTCCTTCATAGTCCAAAGTTTTCCAATAGACAATATCTCCTGACTGGATTCTGATGGCATCAACTAAACCCTTTGAAAGGTTTAACCCTACCAAAATTATCGTCGTACTCATGTTCCCCATCAGAAGGTAGGAGGTGTATTATTTGTAGTAAAATCCTAAATTGTTTCCTATATCCCTAAATAAAGTTTTCTCCAAAAGGATCAGAGGGAGAATAGGGAGGTGAACCCATACTGAAAGAACAATCAACTTCTATGACCTAGTTTGGACGTCTAAGGTCCATTTATTTAGAAAAATGGCTTGTGAACCCCATTTCCACTAGGACTAGAGAATTGTTTTTGCATATTCACTAGAGGCAGTGACCCAACGCATCCATCCTTTAGCTAAGATCATACACCATGGAAAGTAACCTAAAAGTCCTACAAAATTTGTATCCATCCAATGATGAAGAGTCTCCATCGACATACACTTGTTGGAAAACCAACCGACAAATGCAATTTCCTCCATCCAATTAATATTGTTAAGTCTTATGACCTTTCCCAAGACCAGGCTGAGCTCAATTGATTTTCTCTTCATTCATTTCTTATTTTGACAAGGGGACCCTTTGACAGGTGGAGTTGAAGGAGGAATATTCAGGGTATGACTTCCCCCACAAAACATGACCCAAGTTAGAAATTTGTTGATGAAGCATCATAGGGAAGAAGAAAATAGAAAGGGGAAGAAAAAAAATTGTGACAGAAAAAGGACTGGAGTAGGGGTTGGTGGCCAAGATAAGAAAGTGGATGAAACCAATTTAGAGTAGTAATGGAGGTCAAAATCGGTGAGATACCCAGGTCTGAAAATGAGAGAGGGAGAGACATCTAGAGGGCAGCTATCAAAGGATGTTGTACCATCCTCGATGCAACAATTTTCTATGAAGAACCTCAAATATTTGTTGTAATCCAGATGAGGTGAATCCCTAACCACGCCTTTGGCCATGTAATAGTCCATTGGGTATGGATAATACCATAGCATAACCACCTCCAAGGGGTATTTCGAATAATACAATAATACCTCCTCCATATGTCTATTTATTACATCTTTGTAATCCTGCAAAACCCTCTCCCCAATTTGAATCTATATAACCCAATACAGAGCTATATGTACAAAATAATGAAGTCAAATAATCCTTGAGATCCTAAACACATGCTTCCTTATATAAGGAAAGAAAGTAGGTGACTCCATGCCACTCCACCTATCACTATATCCCTAGCATCAAAACACAGGTAATTTGAACAATAGCCTTTCTCATGAAATTTTAATATGTATCTTGCACTTCTTCAAAAACAAGTAAAAATAAAAATGAACAATTTTTTTAAAGCCATATTTTTAGTGACACTTGTAGAATGGGCTCAAAGTGTTTTGACGAGCTCAATTTGAAAATTTGATTTTATATTTTGGGTGTCAGCCACATGAAAACGTGACATTGTATAAGTTTGATTTGATGGTACATATTTTTCTGTAAACATTTTAATTTCATGAATTTATGGTTGATGGTTTTAAATATATTCAAATTTTCAATTTAGAGTCTCTTAAATTAAATGTGACACTTACATAATCTTCCAATGATACTTTGCAGAACATTTTTAAAAACTAAAGGAACTAATTTCCTTGTTTCTTGAAGTTTCAATGAAATTTCATAATGCAGTGAGTGGAAACCAAATTTGTCGTTGCACACAACCAAACTGCACCCATGTGATTTCTTCAGACAAATCCATAAATTAATATTATTTTATTTGGGATTTTTGTCTAATGCTTCACTAGGTCACCAAGACTTCTAATGAATCGGAAACTAGTTTGAGCTCATACTTGGGTGACACGAGATCAATTCCAACCACTACCACTATAACCTCCAAGTGAAACCACACATGCCCCAAGCATGACACATAAGTAAGTCAATATTTCGATTTGGTGACCTCACATAATGGAGTGCCTTAACAATGCACTCCATCACCGAATAATCTACACCTTGGAGGATTTCGATAATATCACTTCAATAATACCTCTTCATAAAATTTCAAAGCAGCAGCCACCATGATATTTAAAATTAAAACCATACGTGAAATATATAATTTTCTGATCTCTATAGAAGCTTAATAGATCTTGACCCCGATTTCAAATGGATATATACTATGCAACTCTACATAATCATGGAAGCATTCAGGTTTTCATCACTAAAGATTTTTTTGTACTACTCATCTATCTGGTTAGGGTTTGGCGAAGTCTTAGAATATACCTTCCTGTGATATCTGGCAAGGGATTTCTTATCATATGCCTAAGCAATGTGAGGCTAAGAAACCAAGCTGTATGGAACATATGGGCACAACTCTGTACACATTCCAGTGGCCTTAACCTTATTTGGATCCAATAACCTATCACTGTCACCTTCTGCTCCTTTCTTCTTATATCCACCTAATTCACACCTACAATTAACATTATTAATAACATCATGATTATCGACAATGTCACGTCCCCACAACATGCCTTACATTCATGCATCTCTTGAGGGTGTGTGGAACCACAACATTTCTCACTTGGATTCTTCACAACACCAAGGTTACTTCATATGGAATATGCCTCTTCACCTAGAGCATACCCATACTCTGTTCTAGGATATCACCAAGTCACACTCCTACACTAGTGCAACTCTTGTATACTTATATGTTTGTTAATTGCTTTAACACTTGGTCATTTTTAAGCATATATCCAAGAACATGAGAACCAAGAGAAAAATAGAAAAATAGAAAAGAGAAACATAGATATAGTGCAGGCAACACAAACCATGCCTAACGCCCAACTAAGTATTTTTAATTGCAGAACAATTACAACATGAGCACTATCGGTTGGGTTTACAACTTCGGAAAATTCAAATGAATTGCCTCACCTCACCAAGACACTCATGAACAAATACATCACAAAAATACTCTCTATCACAACCATCTTTGTAACCACCTACGATGCACCTCATATATTCCCTCAATAGTATACTTGTTGTCTCTTCGTTTTTCTAGACTCTGCCTCTTTGTTTCCACAGACTTAATATATTTCAGTTCTGCCTCGCACATGCCTCATACACTTCTACTAATTACATTTTAATAGAAATACTCTTTTCTCGTCCAATTAATGTCTTGAAAATATTTGAATTGTTATTCCATGGGAATATTTGTTATGAATATTGATGGATTATTCTATTGAATGTTATAATTTTATATATTATCACCATATGATTGCATATATTGGTTGTTGAGGACAAACTGCAAGTGTATTTCTTTGAGTCAAGTGCTCAATGATGGACTTCATCGAACGTCTGGACGAGATAGGATCTTTATCTTGTCTTGTTAGCATATTTTTTTATATAGAATACTTTCTATTAGAGTTGATTTCTGCAATCATTTTTGTTTGTTGTGGTTTACCCCATGCCATAGAGAGATTTTCCTTGTAACAGTTCTCGCCAATTGTCATGCCCCTTGGGATCGACGTGTCCAACCTTGGTGCACCCCTCATGTCATTGTGACCCATCTGTTGAACTAACTCATTCTCTTGTTTGTTTGGGCCCTTTAGGTGAGTCATATTGACTCTCTTAAGTGTGCCCCTTGTTGGGTTCTAGTTATGTCTCTTTTTACCATTCCAATCAATCCCATTCATCTCCATTATTTGAATAAAAGCTATTCTTTTTTTCCACTTCTATTTAACTAGTGGCATAATGAGTACACACAAGTTAATAATTTGTCTTTTTGTTATTAACTCTTAGTTTTGCTTGTAAATAGCATTCAAAACTATTTTTGCAACAAATTGTCTACAATTCATCTATTACAGGAATTAACCATGTTATATGAGCTATTACAAGAATCAAAGGTTAGCACACTTCCACTCATTCAAATGGATAATTTCCACTTGGGGGAACTTCATTGATATCATGAGATGCTAATTTACCCATTTTTCCATTCTCATAGCGTTTGGTACTCAATGGTCAACGCGTGGTCAAGTCCAGTAGGAAGTTATAGGAAATTCGCAGAATCATCTGCAAATTTGCAAGTTTGTTTACAAAACCATGAACTCAATGCCCAGGAGCAAGGAATAAGGTTCAACCAATAATAATATCAAGGATACAACCAAATGGATTGAGGAATTCCTATTCTACCTGCTTAGTAGGATATCTAAACTATAATCCCTACAAGTAGTTAGAAACATAATGTAATCTTCAATTTTCGAGAAGTGATATTCCGATGTGATTTCTAGAGCATTGAAGATGAATCTGAAGATTCCACGACATGGGTTTTGTGCATAATTTCCCAACTTGAGTAGCAATAGGGAATATTTCCAAAATTCGAGATGGTTTTGG
Source organism: Picea glauca (assembly GCA_000966675.3). Classification (NCBI taxonomy): domain Eukaryota; kingdom Viridiplantae; phylum Streptophyta; class Pinopsida; order Pinales; family Pinaceae; genus Picea; species Picea glauca. The sequence goes on along the minus strand of JZKD02S0051178.1, from coordinate 337,230 downwards.
TGATTAGGAGGTTTCTTCAAAAAGAAATTTCCCAAATTTTCCTGTTGCAGTCGGCTTTCAATTTTCTTAATTTGTAAAACCCAAATTAGATCTTAATGGTTGGTTCTAGGATTGGGGAATTGGTTCTTATACTTCCCATTGAATATTTTATATAAATATATCCTCAAATAAAAATGCAGGGGGGGTTAATGGTAGAAGGAGACTATTGAGATTATGATCTAAGACATATTGTAATTGTTGAATTGTGTTGAAGTTTTTTTTTTGCTTGTTAATTTGTGTGGGACCTGTTGGGTACGCGATTAACCTGTGGCTTGAGAAACCGTGACTTAGGGGCATCTAAGCCATCAAAATCACCTGGGATCGCACCCGGCCTGAGCCACACCAACCCTTAACATGGTTGGATTTTTTTGTCCCCACAGGTTTCGAACCGGTGACTTTAACATCACGGAGTGGCTTAACAACACACTCCGTCACCGACTGTCCTACACCTCGGGGACGAATTGTGTTGAAGTTTAATACAATGAAGCTTTGAATCTAATTTATGAGTTAAATGTCTTACAAAGTCTATTTTTTCTCTAAGCAACATATTTCAGGAGGCCCCCCTTGTATGTGTTTTATATTCACAGTTGATTTAGAATTATTTATTAAATTCCTTCATTTCTTGTAGATTCATATATGTTGTTATGATTTCTTGTAGATTAGTAATTTTCCTTTAAACAATTTACAAGCAACATTACTATGATTATGGCGATTAATTATTTTTTTAGATATTGATCTTAAATAAAATAATATCCTTGAATGATATTTCATCTATTGTTTCATACCAATAGTCATCACATAAATATAGTCAGTGTTTAAACTAAGTCTATAATTCCTTTATGCTTTTCTCATCGACACATTTCTTTATTGCACTGAAAAGATTAGTTTATTTCCAGTCATCCTTTTCACTCATATTCAGAAGTATCCCTTTATGATCTTAGAGCTCGGTTGACTAAAATAAAGTGTTCTTTCAAGTGATCACATAGAGATTTTACTTGTAATTTGAGTCCCTACCAATTGACAGTCGAATCCAAGTGACTACGATTAAAGGAATTGATTTATGTTTGTCATTCTAGCACTTTGTTTTTTGAATTTTTACACAGAATTATTTAGGTAATTTCAAGATAAATTATAAACATATTGTTCATGTGCCTCAAAATTTTATCTACTTGGATTGATAAGAAAATGTTGAGGAATCTAGACCACTAGATCATCCCAACACCCCCATGCCTTAGACAAATTTCCTTTGTTGATGGAGCACCCAAGTCTTGCCATCAACTCTTCATCAAACCATCCATCGTTTGACTTGCATTGAAATTCACCTTAGGTGGAGTCATCACTTGGCACTTCGTGCCCCTAAGGAAACCCAACTCTCCCCTATATGAAGATGTATGTCTCTTAATTCATACGGTTGATCATCGTGTCTTTCTGATTCAGATTGTGGTGGGGGTGGGTGTGCCCAAGATAAGCTCCCAAGGCCTTACATAATCCCCCACCTCAAGTCATTTCCATCCTTGAAAACATCCAATTTTTTTTTCTCCAAGTATTTATCCAAACTCATGCGTCCATTGCAGCTAAGTCTATTGGAAACCCCAAGTTTCATGCCAATTAGAAACCCCAAAATTCTGTCAAAGTGGAAAATCCAAGTTTCCAACTCGCATAACAATATTCTACAACCTATGCAACCATCCACACTTCCCTCTTTTGATGTACCTAGACCACTATCCCGAGCCACGTCACCTGCAGAAAAACTATGAATACCAAAAAGTAACGTACCCACTAGCTGGGTGACTCTAAATTTTCCTTCTTGGGCAAATATGATTTTTTTACCAATATTTATTAATTAAGAAGCATGTTACTAGAACATGCAATAATCAAGAGGCATGATAAACTATAAAATAAATGACCAACATTCCATGCACAACAATAACAACAAGCATAAACAATACATCTCAAAGATAATAAATACACATCGGAATATAAATTACACAAAAAAACATAGACAACACTTATATTTAAATTAACCATTCACCAACTGGCTGCAGACGTCAGACATTCCACCCAACCATAGACATTGTTGTTCCAAATCTCAACAATATGTCACCCCCGAGCCAAGGCTATCAATCCACAAGGACAGTTCCTAGACTGAATCTAACACACAACCATCTATCAATATCTCATAGTTTTTCCAACCACACAACAATCCTATCTTACCAAATCTCTTCCCCCTTCAGTCCTCAAAAACCAAATAAATGAACCACTTTCTCTGCAATGAAGTCCCTTAGGTTGCTCCACTTCTTTACAGGGCTCCAATACTACTAGTCAGTAAATCTCAATGATGGAAACTCCAAGGAATCTTAGTTGTGGACAATTATTTATCAACTACTAGTATTCTCATGCACATAGGCATCCATTCCCTCCTGGAATAATCAATAATTTATTATAGCCAACAAGAAATGGCTCTTCTCTCCCCATAATTCATTTCCCATGTTCAGACTAAGAGAAAGAATGAACGAGGAATGAAAATGAGTGAGTAAAAATAAAAAATGAAACCCCAAACCTCCCAAAAGTGGGGTTTATATAATTACATGCAATAAATTACCACATGTAATTCCCCAATAAGTTCATGTAACCACTTTTCCCAATTAATACCAAGATGGGTGAATAAAAATAATAAAAAGACTTAGCCCATTTATCCCCCATCTCTTGTGGAATCATAGCCCCCTATCTCATCCTTGTATGTCTTGTGTCCAACGATGCATTTTATTAATAATATTCAAAGCATTACATTTCTAGGCAGTTGCCTTGCAACTTTATAGGAACTTCGGCCTAACATAGTTGCTCACCAGCCGAAGTATCATATGTCCAAAATACATTATAAATTTAGGTATTCTAAATCCGGGTATTACACCTATGCCCAAAGTTGTGTGTGACCAATTTTTTCGCAACGATGGAAATACGTCTCCTCTCCAACTCTGTTCGAAATTTCTAAGATGCCACTATCTCATTGCAATGATCACTATCCATTTCGTTGTTGTTGTTTCCTCAGATGTTGCTGAAACCTTAACCAAAACTTTAAAAATCTAAGTGTTGAACTCTTTGTGACTCTCTGTTGTTGCACCCATGCTTCAACAAATTCTTTGATGTCTTCGCACATTGCATGTATCAAGTCTTGCACTAGTTGGGTAGCTAATCCAACCATTGAATCTAATTCTTGATATGTGCCTCCCCATGATTGAAATTATCTTTTTCTATCTACATCTATATCACTCCATTCAACTCCAAAGACTAAGGAAAGTGTCCATCTTTACCTCATTGTTGTTTCCATCATTTGATCTTCATCAAGGAGCTCCTCCACAATTTCTAAGTGATGCAATTCAAACCTACTAGTGTGTCTGTAAGTTCCAACCCCTTGTCATGCTATTATTCTCTCCCAAGTTGTGAACTAGTTGAATAGCCAGTTCAACCATCACACCCCTTGGGTCTGCACACCCTCATGCACAAAATGGTCACTTCCTTTCAAAATCTAGTTCATTCTCACAATGATGTCAGTACAAGGAAAGGATTCCCCTCACCTTGTTGCACTATGAAGTCACCCCGAAATGAAGACTTCTATGGAAACTTGACTCCACTATCCACCTGATGGAACATTTAGTCTATCTGCATGAAGAAATGGATTCCTAGACTTCCTTTGCCTCGCTACTTTATCACCTGTCCATGTTTTTGTGTCTACCTTTGTATGTCTTTTAATGATTAGGATTCACCCTCAACCATGCTTCCCAAAGCAAGAGAAACACCCATGTCTAAGTAATCTCTTTATGTTGCAATTTTCATGTCCGCACAATCCTCCAAACAAAGGAAAGTCCTCAACTCACCTCCTTCCATCAAGTCATCTCAAAACAACTCAAAATATGCAATGAGTGTGGCCAACATGCCTACACTCCTTAAACATCCCATTGAACTATCCAAATTTATCCAAGGAGAATGAGTCACCTCAAAAAAATTTCATGCCTTAGGAATGTTTTAACCAATACTTGGAAAAACTCAACCAACGATCTTCGTCATATATGTGAGTCACTTCAAAATCATATGCAAGTCACCAAGATGTGCTTTACCTCATCCAATGTCCCATACCAAAGGAAATTGAACACCACCCAAGTCACTTGGTATTCATTCTTCCTATTCAGGTTGACTACCAACAATTCTTGGTCAACTTCTCTACTGACTCCATCTGTCTCTTGGAATGAAACTGTCTTTCCATCTTGCAAGAATTCAAACTTTGGCATTTTCATTGCAGCTCATCAAGTGACCACTTGATTCACCCAATATGCCTAAGGCACAAAGAACCAAGTAACCTCATCCATCCTCTCAACTGGACACGTCCAAACTTCACTTCCCACCACCACAATGATCTGTCCAACACACTTCATCAAATATTTAGGAAAATTCTTCAATCCACCTTCATGGTTGCATACAAATATTGTTAATTCAACCACATGATCATGCAAAAAGTTCATCCTAAGATCTTCACACGTTCACCCAAACAAGGCATCCCAAACTGTTGCAAGACTTCTTTGAATCTACACCACTTGAGTCACCCTCAAGTCTGTTAGTTCTCATTGTGTAAATAGAATGCACTTGAACCACCATGTCATCCGACTTTTGTTCAAACAACTCACTACAACACTTTAGGAAATGGAAAAATTCAAGTCGGCCATACCTTTCCAATGACATCATTTGTCACAACCATGTTCTAAGTATGTTTTCTTCGACCTTCATTTTCCCAAGAAATTGACTCTTTATATGAACTCTCCTCAATCACGATCCATTGTGACACAAGGATGAGTCCATTTGTCCACTTCATAAATTCGTGTAAGTCCTGAATTTAGCATGCAACCGATCAAAATCATCTCCAATGTCTTACTGTATCCTCACCTTAACTTCTTCCACTTCAAGGCACCATGCATCGACATCCCAACTATCAAGTCATATTACTGCTAACTCACTGTCAAAACTCTACGAAGAGTTATATTGTCCAAAGTTTGTGATCTTTTCCAACAACCCAAGTCAACTCAACTTCTATTCTTGGTGATACATGACACAAAGATGTCATGATGGAAAAATGACCAAACAAATTCCTACTTCGGAGCTACCCTATGTCACCCCAGGTTGTCCAATGCACCCAAGTGCTTCACCTTGTTGCAACCTAGAACTGCTCCCCCTTTGAAATCACTTCTATGATCACCCTCTAAATTATTCTTTCATGATCAATTCTATGGTTATATCTGCAACAAGTCATTGAACAAGTCCCACGTTCATCTTCCTTGCCCAAGTGCTTAGTTCTCCCAATGAAATCTATGTTTGGTCTCTACAAGGTATGCACAATAGTTCTGGCACTGACTTCCGTCACACAAACCATCCAAGTCTTCCTATGCTACAAGTTTTGCGATCACCCACCCTCTCCAAGTGCTTTGTTTCACCATAAATTTTTCTCTCGGTCTACACAAGGTGTGCTCCCAACACAACCTTCTCATCACACGGTCAACCAAATTTCTATCATAAGTTTGATGCAAAGTCTGCGATGAATAAGTTCGTTGCACCAAATCGTTCACCAAGAAATGTTCCCACTGAACTTCCTTCACAACAAACCATCTTCAAATCTTTCTATGATACCATCTATCATTGATATATTGGTGAAGATATTCCCAACCCTTCTCCAAAATATGCAACGAAACATCTTTGATACCATCTGTCATGTCCCCACAACATGCTTTACATTCATGCACCTCTTGAGGGTGTGCAACACTGCGACGTTTCTCACTTGGACATTTCGAAACACCAAGGTTACTTCGTCTGGACTACACCTCTTCACCTAGAGAATACCCATACTCTGTTCTAGGCTATCAACGAGTCACATTCCTATTACTCCAGTGAAAATATTGTATACTTAGACATTCGTTAATTTATTTAAAACTTAGTCATTTTTAAGCATACATCCAAGAACATGAGAATCCAAGATAACAATAGAAAAACAAATAAGAGAAACACAGATCGAGTGTGGGTGGCACAAATCATGCCTAGCACCCGATTGAGTCTTTTCAATTGCAGAAAAATTACAACATTAGCACTACCGACTTGGTTTACAACTTTGGCAGAGTAAAATGATTCATCTCACCTCACCAAGACACTCATGAATAGATTCTTCACTACAAGACTCGTTGTCAAAATCATCTATGCAACCACCTACAGTACACCTTAGACATTCCCTCAACTATAGACTTGTTGTCTCTTCATTTCCACAGACTTTGCCTCTTTGTTTCCATAGACTTCACAGATTTCGGTTCTACCTCACACACGCCTCCATAGACCTGCATTTCCAAACTTAGACAAAATATTCCGAAGAGAAACTCACCAAAATTTGTCTATCGAATCCTTCTCCTCAAGGTATCATAAGTCCTCCCATGTGGAGAGACTTGGATCCTTGAGGGAGATCATCCTCTTTGTCTACCTAAAAATCACAGAGCTCTCTTCATGAACCCATGTTGAAAAGAATTGTCATGCCCCTTCGTGGACCTAGTCTTCCAAACAAAACCATTTTCTCGTCATCACTTGTTCCCCTTGGGACCAACGTTCCCAACCTTAGTTTTCCCCTCATGCCAACATGCACCATCTATCAAACTGACTCATCCTTTGGTTGCACACTCCCCTTTGGTTTGACTCTCCTAAGTGTGCCCCCCATGCATTAGTTGATTTTCCTTCATTGATGGATCACCCAAGTCTTTCCCTCAACTTTTATTCAAACTGTTTGTCATCTGACTTGCATTGCAAGTAACGTTGGGTGGACTTGTCCCTCGGCACATCGTGCACCCAAGGAACCCCAACTCTCCCCTATATGAAGATGTTTGTCTCTTCATTAGAATTGATCGTCCTTCCTGCCTGATTCAGAATGTGGTGGAAGTGCGCGTGCCCAAGCTAAGCTCCCAAGGCCTCACAGTCAGCATATTTAATTCAATTTTAATTCTTATAAGAAACCAGATAGGTTTTATTGGGGGTTCATTTTACATTATGACACATAATCGATAAATTAGCAAACCACATTCATAATGTTAATATGTGATGTACCATATATATTATTAATATCTCCCATATACTCTCCCTCTAACTTTGTTGCTTGTTTTCTTTCTCATCCAACTTACTTATCTAATAAATAGTCAAAATACATATTAGCTAGTATATATTCTTCTATGTAAATCCCTTTCCCAATCACAAACATTACTATGCTAATAAATTCAATATTGAATATAGATCAAAAGCCATATCCTTACTCTATCTCAATCAAATATTTATGTTCACTCTATCTCTCCTAATGTCCATTCCTAAGATATGTTTTGCAACTCCCAAGTCCTTCATGCCAAGTTGTGCTAAAAGGTGAGACTTCAAATCACGAATCACATCCTTATTGTTACTAAAAGATAACATCTCGTCTACATACAAAGTGATAACAAGGAAATGACCACCAACCTATTTTTTATACACACAATGCTTCATTTATATCTTAGAGATCCCAATCCCAACACAAAAGAACCAAACTTTTGGTACCACATTTTAGGAGGCTATTTAAGACCATATAAAGAGTTTTTTAATTTGCAAACCAATGTCCCTTTTACCATTTTTAACATGGTTCTCTAACATTGTGATATAAATTTCTTTCTTCAAGTCACCATGTAGGAATTTATTTTGACATATGTATGTTCTATATCTAAATCAAAAGTTGTTGCTAAATTTAACAAAAACCTAATATATATTAACTTAGAAATTATAGAAAAAAATTCACTAAAGTCAATCCCCTTAACCTAGGAATATTCTTTCGCAACCAACCTTTCCTTGTAATTTTCATTGTCATTTGAATTGATCTTGTTTTTGAACACCCATTTCCATCTAATGGGTTTCCTTCCATTAGGAAATTGTACTAAGTATAATGTGTCATTAGTTCCAAGTGAAACCATCTTCTCATCCATGGCCAATCTCCAGTACTCCTTATATTTCATCTCCATTACCTCTTTCACAATTCTAGGATCATCGGTGTTAGTAGATAAAGAAAATATAAATCTAAAATCAAATGGACTATAATTATTTTTCTAGTTTCCTTCTTTTCCAAGTGTACCTCCTTAAAGTTTGAGGTGGAGTTTCTTCCTCCTCTTTTGAACTCTCTCAACCCTCCTCCTCATCAGATCCATCATGAACTTCTTGTTAATTTCCTTTTCCATCATTCTCAAAATTTGGTGGTAGCTAAACAACTACCTTCTTTTCATTCTTTTTTGGTTGCACCACTGAGGCAAAAGAATTAACTTCTACAAAAATAACAATTATGTGATACAAAACTTTCTCAGCCACTAATTCTATAATCGATGAAGATATGTTTCACTACCTTGTTATCCAAATTTTATTGCTTCTCCTTAGGCACATGAGCACATGCCTTATAACCAAAAACATGAAGATGTTGAAGTGACGGATTCTTTCTTATCTAGACCTCCATATGGATCTTATCCACAAGATTTGATGTGGGAGACCTGCTAATCAAGTAACATGCAGTATAAACCACTTCTACCCAAAATTTCTTCTCTAGGCCAACTCCCCTAAGCATACTCCTTGCTCTCTCCATAAACATCATGTTCATATCTTCTACAACACCATTCTATGGAGGGGTATATGGATTTTTCTTATTCCTTTTTAATGCCATTCTCCTTACAAGAATTATCAAACTCTGCAGAACAAAGATCATTGTCATTATCGGTGCTCAACACTTTAATATTCTTTCCAGACAAGTTTTTGAAAAGAGATTTAAACTCCACAAACCAACTAAATACCTCATATTTAGTTCTAAGAAAATATACCCATGTCTTTCTAGAATAATCACAAACAAATGACACATAATACAAATCCTTCGAAATCAAAGGAACTTTAACATGAACAAATACATCAAAATGAATTACGTCCCACAATCCATAAGAATTATGAGAAATAAAATAAAATTGAACATTTTTCTATTTTTTATCTATAAACTACCATGGGTATTCCACTGAACAATTCATCACAACAGATCTAATAAAAATACTAAAATCTTTAATGTGATGGTTAATTTACTATAGATCTCAAATTCTTTAATTATTTTTTTTCTACTTAAAATATAAGGAATAGTTTAAATCCGATAAATAAAGAAATTAAATAAATACACACACCATCCACAAATAAAAAAAATATGACCTAGGAAACCCAATATGGGAGAAAAACCAACTAGAAGGTGAGGTCGCTCTGCTCTCTTTTCTGCAAATGTAAGTACAAAGAAAGAGGCACTCTTTGTGGAGTTTCCTTTGACACAGTGGCTTGTATGGCTACTACAAAATCTATCCTCCTCTATTTTTCTTTCACAATGCCACTCCTAGGTGATCTACTCAAAAATGGAACAAAATACATTGCTAAGGATTGGAACCCCTTCTCCTCCTAGTGGCTTGGTATTTAACATATCTTGATATCCATCTAGGGGTACGGTTTTGAATTCCTCAACCCTCAATTGTGATAAGGTTCCATAACTTCTATTATATTATTGAAATTACATACGTGGCTAGCCCCATATGCATGAGTAATGGGTGATGATGTGGCATCCTCTCGTACCATGGTAGTCAACACAATAGGTCAACTTGTGGGAGGAATAACTTTTGCGTATGAGCTCTAGTTGACACGATTTTTTCACCGTTGGAAAGGTATAAATGTGTGTAATAGCATCACGAGGTCCTATCTATTGATGGGAAATATTTGACCCCCAAAATGTCATCTTATGACTCAAAATGGCTCCATAAGGTTTCTAAATCCAATTTTCCAAACTGGGACCTGCCATTAAAATGACCCTGCAAGTTGATTCCTCCAATTATTTCCACTATGAAAGCATCAATATGGGTGAAAAATAATATAATGATCCAATCTAGATCAGTTTTCCTTATATGCAACTCTCACAAAAATCAAGATCAAGAGAACAATCATTTAATCGATCATTAAGATTTATGTTTTTCAAGGCTCGTGGGTCCTTCTCACTTATATGGCCCAATTTTTTGTGTCATAACATTGTATTCTCTATAGGTAACTTTATTTCTAAGGAAATATCTTGTTTAGGTACCCATAAAGCATGACCATCAAAAGTAGATACGAGTTATGAATGTGAAGGTGTATATTTTATAGATCTCTTCACTATAAAAATTGAAGAACTATTGCACAGAATGGTGCATGCATCAAATTGGAATAAAGTGCCCAAAAAATCACCCTTAGCAATCACCAAATCTCCTTGGACCATATTACACTCTTTTTTAGAGAAAACAACCTACACACCTGCATCATTAAGGTTTCTTACTAATAGTAGGTTTTGTGCCAAACCCAAAATGTATAGAAATCCATCGATCCCTTTCACTTCAGTGCCATTAATGAATTAGATCAAGACTCTACCACGACCATCAATTATGAGAGGAGATTCATTGTCGAGATATAACATCCCACCATCATATTTCTTATACAATGAAAACTAATCCTTATGGGAAGTTATATGGAAGGAAGTTCCAAATTTTATCAACCACACACTCTAGCCTACATGGGTTGTCAAAGCTACAACAAAGGAATCTTCTCCATCCTACTAATAATATTTTTTATAATCATCATAAAAATCATTATTTTCCTTCTTATTCTTATTTTTCCCTTCCTTGTGGTCTCTTTTAAAAGTTTCGACTGTACCACAGTTCTGACATTTCCCTTAGATTTTCTAGGAGAATTAGATCTCCCATGGGGTTTGTATCTTCCCATTTCCCTCTTCTTTCATTTATCCTTTGATATTCCATGAACAACCTATTCTTAATTGGTGGATTTATATTCTTTCCACCTCACCTCCTTTGAGAATAAAAAAAGTGTGACCTCATCAAGAACCAATGTTTTTATACTGCTTCCAATGGCCATTACTAGGTTGTCCCATGGATCTGGAAAGGAACAAAAAAGGGGCATACATATTTCCTCCTCGTCCATATTCAATCCACCTAATATCAACTAAGTCACAATATTATTTAATGCATTCAAGTGCTCGGATACAGAATCACCATCACCCATTTTTAAAGAAAACAATTTTTTCAATATAAAAAATTTATTAACTAGGGATTTATTGTAGTACAAATCCTCCAAATTATTCCAAAGAGTTATTGCAATATTTTATTAAAAAAAAATTAATAACACCAAATTGGCCAAAAAAATCATGATAAGTCTTATTTCCTTTTTCTCCATTACTACCCACTCTTCATCTTTCATACTAGCTAATTTGGTTCCAGATACTACAACCCATAGATCTCGATCTACAAGTAAATCCTCCATCTTGATATTCCGTGGATCAAATTTAATTCCATTAAAATTTTATATTTCTACTCTAGATGTGTTCACCATTTATCTACAACAAGATTTCCTTCTATGCAAGCTCCCACTCAAACCAATATTAGTACCAAAATCCTTGTCCCTAACACCTTGGATCTGAGGTGGTCAAGCTTTGATACTAATTGAAGGGAAAAAAAAAGGTGTGGAATACTCTTCCTAAACTAACCAATGAGACATGAATGTGCACAAAACTAAATAAAAACAATTTTAGTAATAATCAACATGAAAACATGCAACATTAAATAATGATTTCCCCGAGAAAACCCTTTCATGAGAAAAAAAACATACTCTAAAGAACACTCAATGTATCATTCAAAAACTAGCAAATGGTTACAACACATTATAGAGTATTCGTGCTCTAAACATGAGTATTTAGTAGCCTAAAGGTTCTAGATAAATTTTGACAACATAACAATAAGTTAAAAACTCCCTCTCTCAACTCATCCTAACCAAAAACTTAATAAATAGATGTAAGGCCTTGGGAGCTTAGCTCGGGTGCGTGCACTTCCACTATAGTCCAAATAAGACAAGAAGGATGATTGATACGAATCAAGAGATGAACATATTAATATAGGGGAGAGTTGGGGTTCTTTGGGTGCATGATGAGACAAGGGACGACTCCACCCAATGTGCCTTGCGATGCAAGTCAAACAACGAATTATTTTATGAAGAGTTGAGGGAAAGACTTGAGCACTCCATCGATGAAGGGAAAATAGACTAAGGCATGGGGGCACACTTAAGAAACTCAGATTGAATCACCTAAGGGGAGTACACACCAATATGATGAGTCATTTAGTTGGATGGATCACACCGACATGAGGCATACACCAAGGATGGGCATGTCAGTCCCAAGGGGCACAATATTTGATGAAAGAATGGGTTCATTCGGGCAACCAATATATGAAGGGGCATAATGATTCATTTGGGCATAGGTTCATGAAGGGGTGCGACACCCACAAAGGATGAAAAAGTTCATGATGGTGACCTTTGGAGATCCTGTCACAGAACAAGGATGCACAACCAAGGAATCAAATTTTTGGCAAGACAAGGAGAGAAAGAGAGCTATGTGATTATGAGGCAGATGAAGAGGGAGATCTCCCTAAAGGAACTAAATCACTCCACTCTAGGAGGAGTTGTGCTTCCTTGAGGTGGATTTTTTGGAAAGATATGGGTGAGTTTCTCTTGGGATGATTTTTTCCAAGTCTAGAAACATGGATCTGTTGGAGGCATGTGTAAGGTAGAACTGAAATTGATGAAGTATCTAGAAATGAAGAGGAATATTATGCAAAAATGAAGAGACAAAGCATTTATAGGTGAGGGAACTTCTAAGGTGTACCATGGGTGGTTTTAGATATGGTTATGATAGAGGGTCTTGTGGTGACATATTTTTTCATGAGTGTCTTAGTGAGGTGAGGTGATTCATTTGACTCTGTCGAAGTTGTAAAGTGATCCTATAGTTCTCATGTTGTAATTGTTCTACAATAACAAAGACTTAGCCAGGTGTTAGAAACAATTTGTTCCACCCACACTATATCTATGTTTATATTATCTATTTCATTGTCATTCTCCTAGCTTCTCATGTTCTTGGATGTATTATTTAAAATTGCTAAGTGTTAAATCAGTTAACGAATGACTAAGTATACAAGAATTTGACTAGAGTAGGAGTGTGACTCACAGGTATCCTAGTATAAGAAAAAAATATGGGGATGCTCTAGGTGAAGAGGTGTATTTTGGATGAAGTAACCTTGGTGTTTTGAAGTAGACAAGCACACAATGTTATGGTGTCGAATTCCCTCAAGAGGTGCATGATCTCAAGGCACACTGTGGGGACATGATAGATGGTATCAAAGAAAACTTTGAAGGTATTTTTTGCAAAGGAAGTTCAGTGGGAACGTTCACAGACTTGGTAAATGATTTGGTGCAACGAATTTGTTCATCGTATACTTTGCATCAGACTTATGATATAGGTTCAGTTGATGGTATGATGGGATGGTTGAGCTGGGAACACATCTTGTGTAGGACGAGAGAATAGTTTGTGGTGAAACGAAGCACTTGGATAGGGTGGGTGATCGCAAAACTCATCACAAATTTCATTGAAGAAATTGTCACAAACTTAATCGTAGAGGTAGAATTGGTTGGTTTGGTTCATGACAAAATTCAGTGACAGACCTATTGTGCACACCTTGGAGAGACTGGGTTCATACTTCATTGGAGAATCAAAAACTTTGGAAAGTAATATGAATGTAATATATGTTGCACGACTTGTCGTGGAGATAACTGAAGAACTGATAATAGAAATGAAACGCAGAGGGTGATTGCATAAGTGATCGTGAAGGGGGAGAAGTTATGGGTTCTAGCAAGGTGAAGCACTCGGGTTCATTGGATGACCTGGGATGACCTAGAGTAGATATGTAGCAGGAAGTTGGTTGGGCACGTTTCCATTGTGACGTCTTCATTTCATGCATCGCCAAGAACAAAAATTGAGTTGAGTTGGGTTGTGTTGAGCACACACTTACACTGAGAATGGGGGTGAATTAGTATAAGGCTATCTTTTTCTTTTTAAAATTCATAAACTGTAATCAAGAAATCACATAAATGTAACAACTAGAAGACATAATATTTAACATGGAAACCCTTTCGAGATAAAACCACAAAAAAATATTTTTATAAATTTGTAGGCACCAACCTACGGTTACAAATGTTTGTAGGCACCAACCTACGAATACAAATGTTTGTAGGCACAAACCTACTAGAGACACCAATCCCCACTATTTTTTGTAGGCACCGTCCTACTAGAAACACCAATCCCCTCTGTTGTTTGTAGGCACTGTCCTTTCATAGACACCAATCCCCACAATTGTTTTCTATGTATGCACCAACCTACTTACAAGTTTACAAGTTCTTCATATGCATTTCCTTCATTGATCTGGTTTTTGCTTATTTTTTCACCAAATATTCTTTGCACTCATTAATTCTTCTTTCACTGGATCTACTATGCACTCACTACTTCTTCTTTCACCAAATTAGCTTGACAATCACTCCTGCTTTCATGAGATCTACTTAGCACTCGCTCCTTTTTTTTTTCTCTGCCTTCACCAGATCTTCTTGCTTCTTCTTTTAGTTCTTCCGTAGAACTTCCTTTCTAAGTTTTTCTTGCTAGAATGTTATATCTATTTCCTAGAACACCAGATCTGATCTTCTCTAACATTTGATCATCACTGCTCAAATAATATGCATAAGAATATTACACTTTCACCCACAAAATATTTTTCATGACCCTATTATCCTTTTATATTTCACCACTAGTTCTACATGAAAAGTCATGTTCATTTGAGAAGACACGACTTTTATTAAATAAATAATCAATTTCCTCCTTTTTTTTAATTTATTTTTCAACATACCATGGGTAAAATACCACCATGGATTTTTAAAACCATGTGCACTTTTACTCCACTTTCACTTTTGCCTTTTTTAATCCACTTTCATGTTTACTCCACTTTTACTTAACTTTATTTCTAATCCACCTCATTTTTAATCCACTTCCACTTTTGCATTTATTAAAGTAACATTTCCTTTAAATATTTATATGTGAATACTTACTTACCTTTGACATCAATGACAATAATTGATTCAACAGATTGTTGGTGGGTTGATCACATCCTTCAAATGAGGTAGCTCTTCGCAAAGTTATGGTAGTTGGTTAGCAGCAGTATGACTTGATAGTCAGGAGATTGAAAGAAATTGGAGATGAGTTAGGCCAATTGCACATGAAGTTTGGGACCTAGACATATTTTGGAAGTGGACATATGGACTCATCCTTCTATTGCATCGAAGGTATCACTGACTTGTGGAGCTATAGATGGTGGTTGAGGTGAGTTCATGTAGATAGTTGTTTTGTTGGTAGCGGAGCTCCAATACAATAGGCTTAGAACATGGTTGCAATGAACGATGCCATTGGAAAGGTATGGTTGGATTGAGTTCTTGAATTTTCCAAGTGTTGCAATGAGTTCTTTGAAGGGAAAACTGATGATTTGGTGGTTCAAGTGCATTCCGTTTCTATGGTGAAAACCGACAGACTTGAGGGTGACTCAAATGGTGCAAATTCAAATAAGTCTTGTAGCATTTTGGGACACCATGGTTGGGAGAATGTATGGAGATCTTGGGACGACCTGCTTGGACAAGTCTTGTGGAGGAATTAGGCAGATGTTTTTGCAGTGATGAAGGTGGCTTGGGGAAGCTTCCTAACTCCATGATGAGGTGCATTGGACATGTCGTTGCAGTGAAGTGGGAACTGAAGTTTGTTTTTGTCAAGTTGAGAGGATGGATGAGATGCCTTGATGTTTGGTTCCTTATCCACATTTGTTGGGTCATGTGATGACTTGACAGTCACGATGATAGTGCCAAGTTTTAATGCTTGCAGCTGATGCATGGAAATTTCGTTCCAAGAGATTAATGGAGTCAACAAGGAAGTCGACTAAGAATTGTTGGTAGTCAATATGAAAGGGAAAAATGCAAACCAAGTGACTTGGATGGTTTTCGATCTCCTTTGGTATGGGACATTGAATGAGGTAGAGCGCACCTTTGTGACTTGCGAATGATTGTGTGATGACTCAAAGATCTGGCAGGGGTCGTTGGTTGAGGTTGGAAGAGTATTGGTTCGAACATGCCTAAGGAATGGAAGTTATTTGAGGTGATTCATTCTACTTGGAGGACTTTGGATAATTCGTTTGGGATGTTTGAGTATTGTAGGCATGTTGGCCACACTCATTGCATATGCTCAGTTACATTGAGGTGACTTGACAAAAGGAGGCAAGTTCAGGACTTGCCTTTGTTTGGAGGATTGTGTGAAAATATATATTACAACATGAAAAGATTACTTGGGCATGGGTGTTTCTCTTGCTTTGGATCAACATGGTTAAGGGTAAAGCCTAATCATTCCAAGGCAAAGAGAGGAATACATAGCAGCATGGTCGAGTGATAAGTTAGAGAGGAAAATGAAGTTTGTGCATACAATTCTAGGGGCCAACTAATTAACTAAACATAGTTACCAACTTAATGAGAACTGTGAGCTGAAAACGAGACCTTTGGCCCAGAAAACCCATATTTTTGCATAAAAAACATGAAAATCAACCCCCAAATCAAAAAGTGGTGCTACCGGTAGCACCATTTTTTCAAACAGGGTCAAAATTACAACCTATTTCAAGCATGGCCTTCAAAACCCATACATTAGTTTAGAAAAACATTAAAATTAACACGCAAATAAAAAAGTGATGCTAAAAAAAAAAATCCCAAACGTTAAAATTATGGCTCATTACGACCTAATTGAAACCGTGGTTTTGACAATAGACTCCTATGCCAAAAACAAACCCTAAATTGGATACAAAATGGTCACTTTAAAATTTATTTATTAATATTTTTTTCTTAAATTTACATTGAAAAATAAATAAATAAAAATGAGAAAATGTTCACAATTTTTTTTTTTAATGAAGCCAAAAACCACATTAAAAAAAAAA
>JZKD02S0051178.1:284850-297485 GCA_000966675.3 Picea glauca | reverse complement strand
TGAAACATATCCCTTTCCCAAATTTTCCCCCACCATTTCTGGCAAGTACCTCTTTATTTTTACGCAAGCTTGAAGAGGATCACATATGCTTGTTGATATAAGCTCATCCTTCGAAAGAGTCCCTCGGAGTATTTTTAACGAACCCTAGGAAGGAGTGGTTCGGTCCCATGACGGGTTTGTCAATGTTTGTTTAACAAGTCTAGAGATAGTAAACTCGAAGGTTTTTCAATATTATAGAGTTTCGAAAAACGCTTAAAAGAGAACTCTCTCAGTTCCTTTTTTGTACCATAGTCCAACGAGACTGAAAAAGGGTTAAACTATCGCTCGAAGGACGCACACTTCAAATACTTTAGCGAGCGTGAAAATAGCAAGGTCGCTCGACAATCTTTTCATCTTTAGAGAGTCTGAAAAGAGCTTAAAGAGAACTCCAGGGGGGTTCCTTTTTTCGTATAACCACAGCGAGCCCGAAAAAGTGATAAAAAAACGCTCGGTCATGTTCTTATGTTTTTCACAAAATCAATAACAGACAAAAGGCACTCGAGGTTCTATGTCAAAACCATAACAAACAATCAAAATCACACCACACCAGGTAAAAATTCTGTCCATAATCATCCATGTTTTGCACCTGCCAATCATTTCACTCATTTTCACATTAGTGATTAGGGTTAAATAATGAATAAACATAAAAAAAAAACACATTTGATATAGTAAAAAGTAATTAAAATGAGTGAATAACCAAATTTACCATACCATTTCACCCTTTTACCTTTGAGCTCCAAAAAACCCTCATTTTACCCTCCGCATTCAGCGTCGATTTTCGGGGGCTACGGGTGACCATTTGACGAACCGTCAGTAGCATTTTGGTAAGTTATCCATTCCTTATCTTTTCATGTTTTAAAAATTCAATTTCATTGGAAAAAAGTTCAGTTTTAAACTAGTTTTTTGAACCCTATGCGTGTGGAGGCATTCTCGCAGGTGACCCATATGGGACCTGCGAGAATGACTCATTCTCACAAGTGGGCCATAGGCCGCCTGCGAGAAGTTCACACTGTGCAAAGTAGGCCACCTGCGAACAATGCAGAATTCAAAAATTTATGCAACGTTTAGCCAATAGCAAGAATTTATCTCATGAATAAGATCACTAACCATGTTTGTATGTGTCTTATGCAGGTTACTAGCCACAATCATGGTACTAGAATGGCGGGAATGAGAGCACAAGGAAGATAATGCCAATGTCGAAAACCATCCTCCCACCATAGCTGCACTAAGAGACAGTGGTCTCTTAAAATACTTCCGTATCCTGGGCATGAGAGCCCAAGTTCGATTACTGGAGTACTTAGTCCGAATGTGGGATCTGGACCAACAAGTTTTCATCGTGGGAGATCATACATTGACTATTGACATCGAGGACATCTATTTCTTGACTGGATTATCCAAGCATGGGTCTTATGTCAGTTTGACCGGCAGCAGAGCAGGGGGTTTAAAAATGAGTGAATATTGTAACCAGTACTGCGTACTTGAGGCCGAACGAAAGAAAGGGAAAGTGGAAATTTGGGGAGTAACTGATTTGACTCTCCACACTATTCTATTTACCATTGCTCGGATGGCAGGAAGTGCTGATCCACATATGGCTTTGCAGAGCTATTTCCAGTACGCCATCGAGTGTACTGAGCCCCGGGTATTTAACTAGGCTGACGCAATATTACGCAATATCAAGAAACGGTTTACTAAGTGCAGGCGTGGAGATCTGAAATAGTTTGGATATGGGTCTTTGTTAGTTTCCTTCTTTTTAGAGAGGGTCCTTGTGCTGAGATTGCAGGCTGAGTGGCACTTGCCGGGTCCTAGGGATCTAAGGATGTTACGATGGTTTCGTCTCATGGCCCGACATGTGCAGGCCCTATCGTCAAATATGACGATATTTTCTTCGACTGGTTGCAGAACCAGATGCTGATGGTGGACGACTATGCATATGCCAGGCTGGATTTCTGAGGAGATCCGGATCTAGCAAGTCTTGAAGATTCTCAGTGGGGTGGCCTTGGTGAGAAGTACACAAATTTTTTGTTTTTAAATGTTTTTGAATTTTTATCATATTTAAATGTTTTTTTGTTTTTTATAGATTTACCCGAAGACTAACACCAAATACTTGTTGACAACACAGACGTTGGACCATATCGACCTGCTGGCAGTTCTCCTATCCAGTGACAAGGAGAGGCAGCAGTAGCAGTTCTATAGTACGCCGAGGATTATCTAACGGTGGAGCAAAATTTAGAGGGTATGATGGCAGACGTTCCAGATATGACTCTGGAAGAGATTCCCCGACGCGATCAGTGTCACACTATGGGGGGTTCTACATCTATGGGTCGACTGCTCCACAGAGTTGCTAGGACATTAGTGTGTTATCGTGAACGTCATCCGTGACGTCATTATGTAGAAGCCAAGAGCTTCAATTTTTGATATTTTGGTCTTTAGCAAACATTTTGTAAAACAAACTCTTTTGATCGTTATATATATACACGGCTTCTACCGGTTTACTTTTACATTGTGTACATTTTAATGTGTTTGATTTATAAATGATTTAAATGCCTATCCAATACATAATTAGCTAAAGCATCTGTTAATGTATTAAGACATCTAGGAATATGTTGATATTCAATGTGATCAAAATGTCGTTCCAAGAGGCGAATCCGCAAATATACCCTTAATAAAGTAGGACTTCGAATAGAGTAGACATTACTTAGCTGTAGTACTACAAGTTGCGAGTCAAGTCGCAAAACCAAGTGACGAATTCCGAGAGAGATAGCATCAACCAATAATTCAATAATGGCGCTATACTCTGCGATGCTGTTGGTTGCTCGGCCAAGACATACACCTCATAAAGATATAAGCTCGTTTTTTGGGGCATAGATTGCCCATGCAGCGGAAGCTAGATTCCGATTACTATGGCTAGCACCTTCGGCAAAGCCAATATAAGGTAGCGAATACTCCAACATCTGGAAATCAAACACAATCCCACGTAAGGGCAGAGACCAGATAACGTCAAAAGCAAACTAAAATAACACACACACAGTATGATACATAAAATACAAGTACTTGTGCATAAATGACTTATGCATAGTACTTCTTTAAGTACAACCCATTCCTGGGTTCACTCAAAGGTACACCATCATAATCCACCAGCTCATACGCTCCTTTTTCCAAAACTTTGCTAACAATGTAATGACCATGCCACATTGGTTCGAATTTCCCAGCTCCTAAGACATCTTTATCTTGTTCATATAGAAGAACAAGATCTCCTTCAGAGAAGACACGAGGCTTGACATGCTTGTCATACTGTGCCTTAACACGTTTTTTCTAGGCTTCTATTACAAGAGTAGCATCTCGGCGAGTCTCGTCTAATTGCATCAGATACAACAGACGTTCCTCTTCAACAGAAGTATTGGGTAAGAGTTCTACAGCTAGCTTCAAAGAAGGTATTTCACATTCTATTGGCAGAATGGCTTCCATGCCATAAACTAATCGAAAGGGTGTAAATCCTGTAGAATATTTAACAGATGTCCGATATGCCCACAACGCTGAAAACAACATCGTGTGCCAGCTGGTTTTATGAATTCCTATCATCCGTCGAATCATAGTTATAAGAACCTTATTAATTGCTTCGACCTGGCCATTAGCCTGCAGATAATAGGGTGTTGAGCTATCATGACGAAGGCCCAACTTTTCGGTAAGTTCAGACATCATATAATTTCTAAAATGACTACCATGATCGGTAACGATAGCCTGAGGAACACCAAAACGAGTGATGACATGGTTGAAAAGAAATAACGCTGCAGTCTTTCCAGTATTATCGAATGTTGGCATCGCCTCGACCTACTTAGTAAAATAATCGACAGCTACAATAATGTAACCATGCCCCCCGGTCGAGTGAGGGTGACATGTCATGAAATCAATGCCCCATTTTGCAAAAGGACCTACTAAGACCACAGGATGAAGGGGAGCCGGATGCGACCGAATCTTCTGATTATAGGTCTGGCAGGCATGACACTTCTGAACAGCAGTAATGCAGTCATTGAACAAGGAAGGCCAAAAGTATCCTGCACGTAAGATCTTATGGATAGTAGCATACCCAGACATATGACCACCACATGCTCCTGAATGGCAGTCATTCAAAGCTTTCTCAGCTTCGTCAAAATTCAAACAACGCCGTAAGACAGAGTCAATGCCTTGATGGTAAAGAGTATCGCCGAGGATAATATAATGACGTGCTTGATAACGGACACGACGACGTTCGACGCTAGACAAAGCAGGCCGAAAAGTTTGAGTTTGGAGATATATAATGATATCTCCGTACCAAATATCGTCAGTACTGATAAGGAAAAGTGATTCATCAGGTAACGAATCAACTGCTACTTTTTCCGTGGCAGTGTGGGGAAAATCACAAATTAACTCAGCAAAAACTAAGGATTTCTTCGATGTGGCGTGATCGAATTCCAAATCGAACTCCTAGAGAATGACAATCCACTTAGAGTACTTGCCCCCCAGCAATTGACGTGTCAAAATATGTTGCATGGGGTTACAATGTGAAATCACTGTAGTCTTCCTGGAGAGAATATAATGGCAAAAACATTGAACTGCTTGAACAACAACCAGAGCCAGTTTTTCAACATGTTGGTACTTGATTTTCGTTGAAGTTAGACTTCGGCTCAAGTAATATATAACATGTTCATCGTGTGCATCATCCTCTTAAACAAGAACCATGCCGATAGTATACTCGAACGCAGCTAGATAAAGAAAGTAATCCCAACTATAATCAGGAGGGAAAAGAAGAGGAGCTTTCATGAGGGACAACTTTAAAGCTTCAAAAGCGTTGTTAGCAACCTTATCCCAGACAAACTCTGAACCTTTCTTTAGAAGACGTGTAAAACCCCGAGTAATCTCAGCGTAATTCGGGATGAAGCGACGAAGAAAGTTTGCTTTCCCCTGCAAACTTTGTAACTAGCGCAGTGAAGAAGGAGGAGGGAGATTAAGAATTTCCTCAACCTTAATAGGATCTACCCAGATCCCCTGACGTGAAACAATGAAATCGAGAAGACGACCAGACTCTACACAAAAGACACACTTATGAGGGTTTAGACGAATGCGATAGAATCGACAACGAACAAAAATTGCTCAGAGATGATTAGGGTAATCGACTCGACGTAAAGAGTGAGCTGGAAAATCATCCAAATAAGGTTGAACGATATGCTTTATATCATGAAACGCATAAGACATAGCACGTTGAAACGTAGCACCTGCGTTCTTAAGACCGAAGGGAAGTTTCCTATAGGCGAAAGTACCCCAAGGACAAATAAAAGTAGTTTTATGTTGGTCCTCGGGAGCGATGTTAATTTGATTATAGTCAGAGAATCCATCCATGAGCGAAAAGATTTCACTACCGGCACAGTCATCGATGATCTGGTTGACGAAAGGGGTTGGAAAGTTGTCCTTTGGACAGGCTTTGTTGATATCCCGATAATCAACACAAACACGTATACTACCACCTTTTTTTATCAATCGGTACAGGGTGGAAACCCATTCTGTCAAAGCTACGGGATAAATAAAACCAACTTTAAGAAGTTTTTCAACTTCGAGTTTGATAGCTGCCGCTTTACGTGGATGGACAGGACGGAGCCGCTGCTGGACTGGTTTATCTCTAGGGTATGTCTTAATTTCATGAACAACAATAGCAGGGTCGATACCTGGCATCTCTTCGTAACTCCAGGCAAAGATATCATAAAATTCTTTGAACAAAGCAGTATAGGTGACAATTTCCTCTGAAGAACACGAAGCTCCAATGTGAACATTTTCAACTATCCCAGGTTTAACTGAAATATCAATGGGTATCATGGGAGAAATATTACTAAGGTTCCCTTCTGCAAACACATCATGTGTAGATCCGGGAACAGTCGATATGAAAACAATGATCGACGGAGTCGAAATCCGCTGGTAATTCTCGAGAGTGTGTTGTTCCAGAAACAGTATGGAATGATGATGCCCATCGTCCCAAGGTGTATCAGCCATGATGGACATGATCATCTCGGCAGTGGGAAAGACTACACGGAAAGGATCGAGAGACAACTCCTCAAGAGAGGGTGTATAAGGTGTCGCCGATTGAATCTCATGATAAGCAGATTCAACCGTACTTAACGGCATGACGTCGCCGAAACGAGCATGATCTCCTGGATCAGGGGCTATCCAAGGGTCAAAAGACACCAGAAGTTCATGAGGAACAACAGAGATCATATTAATAGAAGCAAATGACGGGCATAGAATATCAGGTGGTGGCGGTATGGGAAAAGTACCCATTAACGAAGAGTCTTTTAAAAGACCGACTCCAACATTCTCGTAACCTGGTGGGGTTTTAGCTATAAATGGCAAGTTGCCGGTGCGAGTATTGGAATTAAAGAAGGCAAGTTGATCAACCGTAATGACTTTTCCCTGGTGAGGAAAACAGACTACATGGAAAAGTGTCGACACAACAGCACGCATAGAATCTACCCAGCTATGGCCAAGAAGAAGATTATAATCTAGGGGAGAGTAACAGGCAACGAGGGAAGAAAACTGTAAGGCTTAAAACCTGAGCCATTGAAGGCTTTCAGAGTATTTTGTGATTCAGTTAACAGAGGAGAGCCAATGGCTTTCCAACAAGTAAAATACATTACACACGTAGAGGCACCCTCATCAATAACAGTTCGACAGATGTTCTTGTCTGAGACAATAACTTGTATCTGAAACACAAGCTGTGGGGGTAACCTTGGAATATGGTCATCCAAGTCAAAGACTATCAAATTCATATCTGTAGGATCAATTCCACCTATGGCTTTCAACAGAGCCCTCCGTTGTGCAGGACAAGACTGAAGGACTTCAAGGGCAGACATCGTTGAAGGTGCTTGGGCCAGATCTTCGACAATGCTATAGTTTTGGGCTGCACGAGCATGAGGATTGAATGTCGATTTATTAACAACACCTTTCAGAGGTCGTAGTACTGTATCAAGGTTCAGTCGTTCGAGATGAAGAGGACCGTTCATAGGTGGATTTTGCGGAGAGGGTTGTACCAAATCAGGAGGTAAATCATCAACCTTCTCCTTAGAAGGAGAATAGTCTTTGGCTCTAGTTGCGATGGCAACGTCATTGTTCTTAGAATCACCGGTGAAAATCAAAAAATATGATGTCGTAGAAGTAGAGGGTTGGTCATGGATGACCAACGAGGCCTGTTGTTGAGACGAGAAGGGTTGGGACAATACTGCCGGCGTAGAGGGTTTCGGCGTTCCTTGAAGGAACTTGTTAACCTCGGCACATCTAGGACAATCCTTCATGTAGTGATCGTCTCCACAGATAAGGAAAGGGTAGCGTGGTTTGCGCTTATCCCTGTCTTCAACTGGAGGGGTTTTAGTTTGCTCATTTTGATTATTATTTTTACTCTCCTTATTCTTGCCTCTCCCTTTCTTTGATTTATTTTTACCGGTCGGCGTAGATTGAACAACGTTCACTTCAGAGATTTTACCAACGGGAGGAGCAGGAGACAGAGCACTTTGAACGTTAGAAGAATTGGATTTAGGGGTTGTAGTTGAAACAGAATGTGAGTGGGTATGAGCAGTACCAATCACACCATCAGCTGCATGAGAGGCAGCTGGAGCAGTAGAAGTGTTGGAAGTACCAGGACGAGGTAATTCAGGTAGTAAATCGTAGAGTGTTCCCATTTGCGAATAAACGAGATCAAGATATTGAGCACAACTTATAGCCTGCTCCTCTGTAACAACACCACCCATAGAAATGTCTTTACCAATTTCATTCACGAAAGATTTCATAAACCATTCTGCCAGTAACTGATCAGGGAGTTCAAGTTTGATGAGACGTCGTCTCCTTCTCCACTCCTGTATATGGTCTGAGATGTGAGTACCTTTATTTTGTTTAATAGAAGTCAAGATCTTAGTTCCAGTATCGTAACGGATCGGTAACTGGTAATGTGTGAGAAAATCCATAGCTAGGGTGTTGAAATCAGAAAAGAAACCTCGTGGAAATTCAATGTACCACTTCGCAGCCGAACCGGTAAGGGTTCGTTGAAAGAGACGTAGACGAATGGAGTCATCCATCAGCGAGTTGGGTGAACACCATAAATGAAATTTCATGAAATGATTATTTGGGTCCTCTCCCAGCTTGCCATCGAATTTCGGAATATCCGATGGAAGTTTAGCAGGGATAGCAGGCCATTGAGGAGAGTGACGAATAGGATCATTGAGAATCCTTGACAAATCTGGCAAATCCAAAGTAGCAAGGAAAGGAAACTGTCAATTTACTTGCGGGTGCTGATGGATTTGGGGTGGAAGCCATGTTGGAAAACCAGTAGGACCATAAGAAGACTGTCCATAGAAAGAAGGCCCTGGTTGACTCTGTGGTGGACGGATAGGATAGAAACCCCAAGGATTGTAACCTTGATTTTGAGTAGGGACCTGGGGTTGAGTAGCCTGAGCCGTACCCCAAATAGGATTGGTTACCCCCGAATAAGGTTGACCCACTGCAGGGACAGTTTGTTGCCCCCCAACATTTTGAGGAAGTTCTATAGAAGTTGAGTCCAATACTGGGCCAACTCAGGGGGTATATTTTGTCCAAAAGGTGAGGTTGGTCCCCCTACTGTAGGTATAGTTCCACCTGGAAGTTGTGTGCCAACCGTAGGTTGCATAGTAACTGTATTGTGTCCGGGAAAAGGAAAAGGAACCATACCACCCTGTCCACCAACAGGAATCTGCGGGTTTGTTGCAACAGTTGGGATAGTACCACTAGGGTTAGGATTACCAGAAGGAAACTGAGGGAGTGTCGGAATGAAACCGGGAATAGGATGCCCAGGAAAAGGAGGACCACCTGTAGAACCGACTGGGGTTTGCGGAGGTGTTGGATTGGCAGAATTCAACAACGCATTCAGCGCCTGGTAACCGGGTGGTAATGTCGGGATGACATCAGGAATTCGCTGGGTATTGATAGGAGCCAGAGTAGCTGCAGTAATTTTGGTTTGTACACTCATAGTATTAGCGAGATGGGCCATCTCAGGAGGAAGAACAAAGCAGTAAGTAGTAGTCTCTGGTGTAGTTTTTGTCTCAGAAGTCACGGGAGGGTTGATTGTGTAGACAGGGGGTGACTTAGTACCAAAAAGAACTCGACGGAAATTACCTAACCAAAAAGGATCTTGGCCTACTACACCGTGAGAAGGCCCAACAGTTGATTCAGAAGATGCAACAACGGTTTCTTCAGAAGGATTTACTCTTCCAAAAGGTCGTTCACCACGATGAACGCGATAGTCCTCTATAGTATTGGTAATTCGAAAATCTCCTAGAGAATCAGTGCGTTCTACTTGTGGAGGTGGTGTAGAAACGTCTTGGACTTTACTTACGTCCATGTGTGGTGGAGTAACAACTGGGACTTCACTCTAACGAGGAGATCCCTTAGGGGTACCCTCAGGTGTTGCTGTATGCAAGGGTTGTGAAGCGTCTGGATGTTCCGGGGATAAACCTTGCATCCTACGTGAACATCATGGGGGAGCAATTGTAAACAAGTGGCAAGCTCCGTGAAAAAACTTCTATGGTCAACTTCGAGAAACAAACAACACTCACTAGTAGACAAAATCTAGGAAGCAATCACCAAGCAAACAATACCTTCTAATTTCGAAGCCACTAGTTGGTGATGAAATCCAACGTCGCAACAACGAGATGAGAAGGGGCGGGGCTAAGGTGGAAAAGTTACGTTAATGACTTGCTTAACAGACTTACACCCTGGTGCAAGCTCCCACACATAATCATGGGTATACCCTCCAAGGAGCCTGAGTGAGTTTGATCAACGTCGATTCGAGGTACCGTGAAGACTTTCCCCTCCACAGTCACCTTGGGTAAGAACCTAGAGAGATAGGCCACTAAGGTCACCACAAACAACAGTACAGCCTGGGGGAACAGTCATCAGTCTGATCCACATGCAAGGGCAGGGTATCTAGCTTGAAATCAACTCAAAGGATTCCACTCATAATTGTGGGTATACCTCGGAGTGATCCCCATAATACGTGCAATCTCTACACCGATGTCAACAAAGCAGGGTTAGTAACTCTGCCAACACCAATGCGACCTAGTGCTTGACCCTCGTGTTAGAAGAGCGTCCCAGGACAATATGTTGCAAATGGAATTTAACACTCCCTAACTCAAGATGCTATTGTGTGTTTTTGAGCTTTTGGAGAGTGTATCTCTCTTCCTACTCCAAAGCACTAGCCTAACTAGATGTTGGTGTAAAAGAGCCCTAGAAAAGAGTTACTAGATCAATTTTAATATTACACAATGTTTTTAAAATCTGTTGTTTACTCAAAGGTAACGGAAGTGAAACTCATGGTGTATGAATCTGACCCAAATAATGCAAGGATAATGATGAAATATAATTCTTTTCATTCCATGAATCCTAGTTATGAGAGAGAGAGAAAATTTTCCAAATCAACTTCAATACTACAATGCAAAGGCAATACTCAATTTCCTTTCAGATGTCAAACAAACAATCATATATCAATTAACAAGCTCTATATGTCTTTTTCAAATACTTCAATAAACTCAAAAATTTGATTTTCAATGTTTTCAAAAGGACAAAAAACAAAATCTTGAAAGAAAACTTGTTGTTCACTTTCCAAGAAGAACTCTGATAAATGAGAAAAGAAAATCAGACCATAAATAATCAAACAACAACAACTCAACCAAGACTTTCAATGAAAGTAAAAACAAAAAGCAAACCAATGAGTTTTCTCAATGCAAATGAAAATGTTCTTTGGAACCAACAAGAAAATGAGAAACACCAAACACTTAACTCTCAACCAATCACTGGTTCTCAGCCAATCCGACACACTCAATTCTAGAAGTCAGAGAAAATGAAAATGCCAATAAGAGCCAAGAAATGAAAGTCAAGCTACAAAGGGCAAGAAAGACCTTGAAACCCTAAATCTATTCGAGCATGCAAACTAAAGAAAGAGATGTGTGAATCAATGATCCAATAAGCCAAAAAGATGTAAATCAATAGGTCTAAGCAGTTGAAAAACTCAAAACTCAATTTCAAAATTTTCAAAAATCTTGCTCGCAGGCAAGCCATGTAACACAGTGCGAGAAGGTAGGATTCTCGCAGGCCACCTTATAGCAAGGTGCGAGGTGTTCGCACTGGAACCTATATGCAGGGTGCGAACCTGGCTGGTTCTCACAGTCTGTCAATAGACACAGTGCAAGAACTCCTGAAGATAATAAAAATTTTGAAAATGCAAGAAAAATTCAAACTGGCTTATAGACCCAGAAGGTCTCTCAAGATATCCTGAGGACTCAGACACTGACAAAACAGGAGAAAAATGCAAATAGAGAAAATGGCCACAAAAAATTCAAAAACCATAAAGAAAAAGGGAATAGATCCCTAGTGGAGTCGCCAATTTTGTTTCAGGATAAATCCGTGAGTGCGGACACAAACCGATCTCCCTAGATCCACCTGGATCTAGAACAAAACATGACAGAATAATACACTTTCCCTAGATCTAAACTATTGAATGAACTAAGAGACTAGGATCATGCACATACCTTATGAACACTTTCCTTGGGTCTTTGTTGTTCCAAGCTTTGCTCCAACGCTCTTGTCCCATTCAAATCAAAACAGTACAAACCAATCGAAGTGAAGGCAGATCAATATATTCAATAGCTAATCTATACATATGATCAAGGAGTTATGTAATAAAGTGACATCATCTTTATGGGAAAGGGACATATTACTGTATTAAATTGATAGAAAGTGAAACTTACAACCTGAGCCTTGATGTTGTAGATCTCCTTTCAATGACTCTTAGCTCTGACACACACACTTGCTCATGCATGAAGAAAATCAACCACTTTTGATGACCTTGTTGTTGTCTCTAGCTGTTGTAGCATCAATCCTCCATACAGTCTTGCACTAATTCTCCAATCAATCTCTTGCTAGTTTGCTTCTAACCTTTTCCATGAGCAATCTCCTCAATATATAGGAGAAGATAGATTAGTTACATGGATAGGAAATGATCCCAAGATATCAGGAAATCCAGTACTTAGATAACCATTCGCTATCCAACTCATTCTTCTCGAAGATTCCCTTCTAGAAGGCTCAAGAACTTCATCTTTTTCCTCTTTAAGAAGATGTTCACACCCTGACAATTAAGCACAGTGTGAACCCCTCGCACCCCAGGTTAATGCAGCCTGCGAGAATCAAGCCTTCTCGCAGGCAAATATATAGGTAGCCTGCGAACCTTCTTTAAAAGTGTGATTTCTAGAAGCAAACAAATGTAACTTTTCTCAGGAAAGTGTTCTTAGTGAAGAGTTTGATTTTCCATCATCATAACATCATCACGATGACCAAAATTTTGGATAACAGTTTTTCTCCTTGGATGTTGATCTTTCCCAGAAAGGGCCAACGTCTCCCTCAGAGGGGCCTGACGTCTCCCATTTAGCTCGTATTTTTTACATTTTAGCATTTAATGTGACAAATAATGGAATATTGTTAAGTCAACCTTGTCGGCTGTTTTTAATGACCTATTTTGTTAATTAAAGGTCATTTGGATGATATATATTGAGGAC
>JZKD02S0051178.1:214031-261142 GCA_000966675.3 Picea glauca | reverse complement strand
GGCACAAAACCTACTATTAGTAAGCAACCTTAATGATGCAAGTGTGTAGGTTGTTTTCTCTGAAAATGAGTGTAATATGGTCCAAGGAGATGTGGTGATTGCTAAGGGTGATTTTTTGGGCATTTTATTCCAACTTGATGCATGCACCATTCCGTGTAATAGTTGTTCAATTTTTATAGTGAAGAGATCTATAAAATATACACCTTCACATTCATAACTTGTATCTACTTTTGATGGTCATGTTTTCTGGGTACCTAAAAAAGATATTTCTTTTGAAATAAAGTTACCTATAGAGAATACAATGTTATGACACCAAAAATTGGGCCATATAAGTGAGAAGGACCCACGAGCCTTGAAAAACATAAATCTTAATGATCGATTAAATGATTGTTCTCTTGATCTTGATTTTTGTGAGAGTTGTGTATATGGAAAATTGATCTAGATTGGATCATTATATTATTCTTCACCCATATTGATGCTTTCGTAGTGGAAATAATTGGAGGAATCAACTTGCAGGGTCATTTTAATGGTAGGTCCCAATTTGGAAAATTGGATTTAGAAACCTTATGGAGCTATTTTGAGTCATAAAATGACATTTTGGGGGTCAAATATTTCCCATCAATAGATAGGACCCCATGATGCTATTACACACATTTATACCTTTCCAATGGTACAAAAATCGTGCCAACTGGAGCTCATATGCAAAAGTTCTTCCTCCCACAAGTTGACCTATTGTGTTGACTACCATGGTACGAGAGGATGCCACATCATCACCCATTACTCATGCATATGAGGCTAGCCATGTATGTAATTTCAACAATATGATAGAAGTTATGGAACCTTATCACAATTGAGGGTTGAGGAATTCAAAACCGTACCCCTAGATGGATATCAAGATATGTTAAATACCAAGCCACTAGAAGGAGAAGGGGTTCCATTCTTTAGCAATGTATTTTGTTCCATTGTTGAGTAGATCACCTAGGAGTGGCATTGTGAAAGAAAAATAAAGGAGGATAGATTTTCTAGTAGCCATACAAGCCACTGTGTCAAAGGAAACTCCACAAAGAGTGCCTCTTTCTTTATACTTACATTTGTAGAAAAGAGAGCAGAGCGACCTCACCTTCTAGTTGGTTTCTCTCCCATATTGGGTTTCCGAGGTCATATATATTTTTTTTATTTGTGGATGGTGTGTGTATTTTTTTTTTTCTCTATTTATTGGATTTAAACTATTCCTTATATTTTAAGTAGAAAAAAATAATTAAAGAATTTGAGATCTATAGTAAATTAACCATCACATTAAAGATTTTAGTATTTTTATTAGATCTGTTGTGTTGAATTGTCCAGTGGAATACCCATGATAGTTTATAGATAAAAAATAGAACAACGTTCAATTTTATTTTATTTCTCATAATTCTTATGGATTGTGGGACGTAATTCATTTTGATGTATTTTTTCATGTTAAAGTTCCTTTGATTTCGAAGGATTTGTATTATGTGTCATTTGATTGTGATTATTCTAGAAAGACATGGGTATATTTTCTTAGAACTAAATATGAGGTATTTAGTTGGTTTGTGGAGTTTAAATCTCTTTTCAAAATCTTGACTGGAAAGAATATTAAAGTGTTGAGCACTGATAATGACAATGATCTTTGTTCTGCGGAGTTTGATAATTCTTGTAAGGAGAATGGCATTAAAAAAGAATAAGAAAAATCCATATACCCCTCCATAGAATGGTGTTGTAGAATATATGAACATGATGTTTATGGAGAGAGAAAGGAGTATGCTTAGTGGAGTTGGCCTAGAGAAGACATTTTGGGTAGAAGTGGTTTATACTGCATGTTACTTGATTAGCAGGTCTCCCACATCAAATCTTGTGGATAAGACCCCTATGGAGGTCTAGATAAGAAAGAATCCTTCACTTCAACATCTTCATGTTTTTGGTTATAAGGCATGTGCTCATGTGCTTAAGGAGAAGCAATAAAATTTGGATAACAAGGTAGTGAAATGTATCTTCGTCGATTATAGAATTAGAATTAGTGTGAAAGGGTACATGATTTAGGACCTATCGCTGAGAAAGTTTTGTATCACATAATTGTTATTTTTGTAGAAGTTAATTATTTTTCCTCAGTGGTGCAGCCAAAAGAGAATGACAAGAAGGTAGTTGTTTAGCTACCACCAAATTTTGAGAACGATGGAAAAGGAAATTAACAACAATTTTATGATGGATCTGATGAGGAGGAGGGTTGAGAGAGTTCAGAAGAGGAGGAGGAAACTCCACCTCAAACTTTAAGGAGGTACACTCAGAAAAGAAGGAAACTGCAAAAATAATTATAGTCCATTTGATTTTAGATTTATATTTTTTTTATCTACTAACACTGGTGATCCTAGAATTGTGAAAGAGGTAATGGAGATGAAATATAAGGAGTACTGGAGATTGGACATGGATAAGAAGATGGTTTCACTTAGAACTAATGACACATGATACTTAGTACAATTTCCTAATGGAAGGAAACCCATTAGATGGAAATGGGTGTTCAAAAACAAGATCAATTCAAATGGAATGTTGAAAATTACAAGGAAAGGTTGGTTGCGAAAGAATATTCCCAGGTTAAGGGGATAGATTTTAGTGAATTTTTTTCTATAATTTCTAAGTTAATATATATTAGGTTTTTGTTAAATTTAGCAACAACTTTTGATTTAGATATAGAACATACATATGTCAAAATAAATTCCTACATGGTGACTTGAAGAAAGAAATTTATATCACAATGTTAGAGAACCATGTTAAAAATGGTAAAAGGGACATTGGTTTGCAAATTAAAAAACTCTTTATATGGTCTTAAATAGCCTCCTAAAATGTGGTACCAAAAGTTTGGTTCTTTTGTGTTGGGATTGGGATCTCTAAGATATAAATGAAGCATTGTGTGTATAAAAAATAGGTTGGTGGTCATTTCCTTGTTATCACTTTGTATGTAGACGAGATGTTATCTTTTAGTAACAATAAGGATGTGATTCGTGATTTGAAGTCTCACCTTTTAGCACAACTTGGCATGAAGGACTTGGGAGTTGCAAAACATATCTTAGGAATGGACATTAGGAGAGATAGAGTGAACATAAATATTTGATTGAGATAGAGTAAGGATATGGCTTTTGATCTATATTCAATATTGAATTTATTAGCATAGTAATGTTTGTGATTGGGAAAGGGATTTACATAGAAGAATATATACTAGCTAATATGTATTTTGACTATTTATTAGATAAGTAAGTTGGATGAGAAAGAAAACAAGCAACAAAGTTAGAGGGAGAGTATATGGGAGATATTAATAATATATATGGTACATCACATATTAACATTATGAATGTGGTTTGCTAATTTATCGATTATGTGTCATAATGTAAAATGAACCCCCAATAAAACCTATCTGGTTTCTTATAAGAATTAAAATTGAATTAAATATGCTGACTGTGAGGCCTTGGGAGCTTAGCTTGGGCACGCGCACTTCCACCACATTCTGAATCAGGCAGGAAGGACGATCAATTCTAATGAAGAGACAAACATCTTCATATAGGGGAGAGTTGGGGTTCCTTGGGTGCACGATGTGCCGAGGGACAAGTCCACCCAACGTTACTTGCAATGCAAGTCAGATGACAAACAGTTTGAATAAAAGTTGAGGGAAAGACTTGGGTGATCCATCAATGAAGGAAAATCAACTAATGCATGGGGGGCACACTTAGGAGAGTCAAACCAAAGGGGAGTGTGCAACCAAAGGATGAGTCAGTTTGATAGATGGTGCATGTTGGCATGAGGGGAAAACTAAGGTTGGGAACGTTGGTCCCAAGGGGAACAAGTGATGACGAGAAAATGGTTTTGTTTGGAAGACTAGGTCCACGAAGGGGCATGACAATTCTTTTCAACATGGGTTCATGAAGAGAGCTCTGTGATTTTTAGGTAGACAAAGAGGATGATCTCCCTCAAGGATCCAAGTCTCTCCACATGGGAGGACTTATGATACCTTGAGGAGAAGGATTCGATAGACAAATTTTGGTGAGTTTCTCTTCGGAATATTTTGTCTAAGTTTGGAAATGCAGGTCTATGGAGGCGTGTGTGAGGTAGAACCGAAATCTGTGAAGTCTATGGAAACAAAGAGGCAAAGTCTGTGGAAATGAAGAGACAACAAGTCTATAGTTGAGGGAATGTCTAAGGTGTACTGTAGGTGGTTGCATAGATGATTTTGACAACGAGTCTTGTAGTGAAGAATCTATTCATGAGTGTCTTGGTGAGGTGAGATGAATCATTTTACTCTGCCAAAGTTGTAAACCAAGTCGGTAGTGCTAATGTTGTAATTTTTCTGCAATTGAAAAGACTCAATCGGGTGCTAGGCATGATTTGTGCCACCCACACTCGATCTGTGTTTCTCTTATTTGTTTTTCTATTGTTATCTTGGATTCTCATGTTCTTGGATGTATGCTTAAAAATGACTAAGTTTTAAATAAATTAACGAATGTCTAAGTATACAATATTTTCACTGGAGTAATAGGAATGTGACTCGTTGATAGCCTAGAATGAAGTATGGGTATGCTCTAGGTGAAGAGGTGTAGTCCAGATGAAGTAACCTTGGTGTTTCAAAATATCCAAGTGAGAAACGTCGTAGTGTCGCACACCCTCAAGAGGTGCATGAATGTAAAGCATGTTATGGGGACACGACAGATGGTATCGGAGATGATTCGTTGCATATTTTGGAGAAGGGTTGGGAATATCTTCACCAATATATCAATGATAGATGGTATCATAGAAAGATTTGAAGATGGTTTGTTGCAAAGGAAGTTCAGTGGGAACATTTCTTGGTGAACGATTTGGTGCAACGAACTTATTCATCATAGACTTTGCATCAAACTTATGATAGAAATTTGGTTGACGGTGTGATGAGAAGGTTGTGTTGGGAGCACACCTTGTGTAGACCGAGAGAAAAATTTATGGTGAAACAAAGCACTTGGAGAGGGTGGGTGATCGCAGAACTTGTAGCATAGGAAGACTTGGATGGTTTGTGTGACCGAAGTCAGTGCCAGAACTGTTGTGCATACCTTGTAGAGACCAAACATAGATTTCATTGGGAGAACTGAGCACTTGGGCAAGGTAGATGAACGTGGGACTTGTTCAATGACTTGTTGTAGATATAACCACAGAATTGATCATGAAAGAATAATTTAGAAGGTGATCATAGAAGTGATTTCAAAGGGGGAGCAGTTCTAGTTTGCAACAAGGTGAAGTACTTGGGTGCATTGGAAAACCTGGGGTGACATAGGGCAGCTCCGAAGTAGGAATTTGTTTGGGCATGTTTCCATCATGACGTCTTTGTGTCATGTATCACCAAGAATAGAAGTTAAGTTGACTTGGGTTGTTGGAAAAGATCACAAAATTTGGACAAGACAACTCTTCGTAGAGTTTCGACAGTCAGTTAGCAGTAATATGACTTGATAGTTGGGATGTCGATGCATGGTGCCTTGAAGTGGAAGAAGTTAAGGTGAGGATACGATAAGACATTGGAGATTATTTCGATTGGTTGCATGCTAAATTCAGATCTTACACGAATTTATGAAGTGGACAAATGGACTCATCCTTGTGTCACAATGGATGGTGATTGAGGAGAGTTCATATAAAGAGTCAATTTCTTGGGAAAATGAAGGACGAAAAAAACATACTCAAAACATGGTTGTGACAAATGATGTCATTGGAAAGGTATAGATGGCTTGAATTTTTCCATTTCCTAAAGTGTTGTAGTGAGTTGTTTGAACAAAAGTCGGATGACATGGTGGTTCAAGTGCATTCTATTTACACAATGAGAACTAACATACTTGAGGGTGAATCAAGTGGTGCAGATTCAAAGAAGTCTTGCAGCAGTTTGGGATGCCTTGTTTGGGTGAACGTGTGAAGATCTTAGGATGAACTTTTTGCATGATCATGTGGTTGAATTAAGAATATTTGTATGCAACCATGAAGGTGGATTTAAGAAGTTTCCTAAATATTTGATGAAGTGTGTTGGAAAGATCATTGTGGTGGTGGGAAGTGAAGTCTGGACATGTCTAGTTGAGAGGATGGATGAGGTTACTTGGTGCTTTGTGCCTTAGGCATATTGGGTGAATCAAGTGGTCACTTGACGAGTTGTGATGAATATGCCAAAATTTGGATGCTTGCAAGATGGAAAGACAGTTTCATTCCAAGAGATAGATGGAGTCAGTAGAGAAGTCGACCAAGAATTGTTGGTAGTCAACCTGAATAGGAAGAATGCATACCAAGTGACTTGGGTGGTGTTCAATTTCCTTTGGTATGGGACAATGGATGAGGTAAAGCACATCTTGGTGACTTGCATATGATTTTGAAGTGACTCACATATATGACGAAGATCGTTGGTTGAGTTTTTCCAAGTATTGGTTCGAACGTTCCTAAGGCATGAAAGTTATTTGAGGTGACTCATTCTCCTTGGATAAATTTGGATAGTTCATTTGGATGTTTAAGGAGTGTGGGTATGTTTTCCACAGTCATTGCATATGTTGAGTTGTTTTGAGATGACTTGATGGAAGGAGGTGAGTTGAGGACTTTCCTTTGTTTGGAGGATTGTGTGGACATGAAATTTGCAACATAAAGAGATTACTTAGATATGGGAGTTTCTCTTGCTTTGGGAAGCATGGTTGAGGGTGAATCCTAATCATTACAAGACATAGAAAGGTAGACACAAAAACATGGCTAGGTGATAAAGTAGCGAGGCAAAGGAAGTCTAGGAATCCATTTCTTCATGCAGATAGACTAAATGTTCCATTAGGTGGATAGTGGAGTCAAGTTTCCATAGAAGACTTCATTTCGGGGTGACTTCATAGTGCAACAAGGTGAGGGGAATCCTTTCCTTGGACTAACATCATTGTGAGAATGAACCAGATTGTGAAAGGAAGTGACCATTTTGTGCATGAGGGTGTGCAGACCCAAGGGGTGTGATGGTTGAACTGGCTATTCAACTAGTTCACAACTTGGGAGAGAATAATAGCATGACAAGGGGGTCTAACTTACAGACACACTAGTAGGTTTGAATTGCATCACTTAGACATTGTGGAGGAGATCCTTGATGAAGATCGAATGATGGAAACAACAATGAGGTAAAGATGGACACTTTCCTTAGTCTTTGGAGTTGAATGGATTGATAGAGATGTAGATAGAAAAACATAAGTTCAATCATGGGGAGGCACATATCAAGAATTAGATTCAATGGTTGGATTAGCTACTCAACTAGTGCAAGACTTGAGACATGCAATGTGCGAAGACATCAAATAATTTGTTGAAGCATGGGTGTAACAACAAAGAGTCACAAAGATTTCAACACTTAGATTTTTAAAGTTTTGGTTAAGGTTTCAGCAACATCTGAGGAAACAACAACAACGAAATGGATAGTGATCATTGCAGCAAGATAGTGGCATCTTAGAAATTTCGAACAAAGTTGGAGAGGAGATGTATTTCCATCATTGTGAAAAATTTGGTCACAAACAACTTTGGGCATAGGTGTAATACCCTGATATGGAATACCTAAATTTAAAATGTATTTTAGACATATGATACTTCGGCTGGTGAGCAACTATGTTAGGACGAAGTTCCTATAAAGTTGCAAGGAAACTGCCTAGAAATGTAATGCTTTGAATATTATTAATAAAATGCATCGTTGGACACAAGACATACAAGGATGAGATAGGGGGCTATGATTCCACAAGAGATGGGGGATAAAGGGGCTAAGTCTTTTTATTATTTTTATTCACCTATCTTGGTATTAATTGGGAAAAGTGGTTTCATGAACTTATTGGGGAATTCCATGTGGTAATTTATTGCATGTAATTATATAAACCCCACTTTTGGGAGGTTTGGGGTTTCATTTTTTATTTTTACTCACTCATTTTCATTCTTCATTCATTCTTTCTCTTAGTCTGGACATGGGAAATGAATTATGGGGAGAGAAGAGCGATTGTTTGTTGGCTATAAGAAATTATTGATTATTCCAGGAGGGAATGGATGCCTATGTGCATGAGAATACTAACAGTTGATAAATAACTTTCCACAACTAAGATTCCTTGGAGTTTCCATCATTGAGATTTACTGACTAGTAGCATTGGAGCCCTGTAAAGAAGTGGAACAACCTAAGGGACTGCATTGCAGAGAAAGTGGTTCATTTCTTTGGTTTGTGCAGACTGAAGGGAGATGAGATTTGGTAAGATATGATTGTTGTGTGGTTGGAAAAACTATGAGATATTGATAGATGGTTGTGTGTTAGATTCAGCCTAGGAACCATCCTTGTGGATTGATAGCCCCAGCTCGAGTGTGACATACTGTTGAGATTTGGAACAACAATTTCTATGGTTGGGTGGAATGTCTAATGTCTGTAGCCAGTTGGTGAATGGTTAATTTAAATATAAGTGTTGTCTATGTTTTTTTGTGTAATTTATATTCCGATGTGTATTTATTATCTTTGAGATGTATTGTTTATGCTTGTTTTTATTGTTGTGCATGGAATGTTGGTCATTTATTTTATAGTTTATCATGCCTCTTGATTATTTCATGTTCTGGTAACATGCTTCTTAATTAATAAATATTGGTAAAAAAAAATCATATTTGCCCAAGAAGGAAAATTTAGAGTCACCCAGCTAGTGGGTATGTTACTTTTTGGTATTCATAGTTTTTCTGCAGGTGACGTGGCTCAGGATAGTGGTCTAGGTACGTTTAAAGAGGGAAGTTTGGATGGTTGCACAGGTTGTAGAATATTTTTATGTGAGTTGGAAACTTGGATTTTCTACTTTGACAGAATTTTGGGGTTTCCAATAGACTTAGCAGCAACGGAGGCACGAGTTTGGGTAAATAATTGGAGACAAAAAAAAATTGGATGTTTTCAAGGATGTAAATGACTTGAGGTGGGGGATTATGTAAGGCCTTGGGAGCTTAGCTTGGGCACACCCACCCCCACCATAATCTGAATCAGAAAGACATGATGATCGACTGTATGAATTAAGAGACATACATCTTCATATGGGGGAGAGTTGGGGTTCCTTAGGGGCACGAAGTGCCAAGTGATGACTCGACCTAAGGTGAATTTCAATGCAAGTCAGACGATGGATGGTTTGATGAAGAGTTGATGGAAAGACTTGGGTGCTCCATCAACAAAGGAAATTCGGCTGAGGCATGGGGGTGTTGGGATGATCTAGTGGTCTAGATTCCTAAGCATTTTCTTATCAATCCAAGTAGATAAAATTTTGAGGCACATGAACAATATGTTTATAATTTATCTTGAAATTACCTAAATAATTCTGTGTAAAAGTTCAAACAACAAAGTGCTAGAATGACAAACATAAATTAATTCCTTTAATCGTAGTCACTTGGATTCGACTGTCAATTGGTAGGGACTCAAATTACAAGTAAAATCTCTATGTGAACACTTGCAATAAATCTTTATTTTAGTCAACTGAGCTCTAAGATCATAAAGGGATACTTCTGAATATGAGTGAAAAGGATGACTGAAAATAAACTAATCTTTTCAGTGCAATAAAGAAATGTTTTGATGAGAAAAGCATAAAGGAATTATAGACTTAGTTTAAACCCTGACTATATTTATGTGATGACTATTGGTATGAAACAATAGATGAAATATCATTCAAGGATATTATTTTATTTAAGATCAATATCTAAAAAAATAATTAATCACCATAATCATAGTAACGTTGCTTGTAAATTGTTTAAAGGAAAATTACTAATCTACAAGAAATCATAACAACATATATGAATCTACAAGAAATGAAGGAATTTAATAAACAATTCTAAATCAACTATGAAAATAAAACACATACAAGGGGGCCCTCCTGAAATATGTTGCTTAGAGAAAAATTAGACTTTGTAAGACATTTAACTCATAAATTAAATTCAAAGCTTCATCGTATTAAACTTCAACACAATTCAACAATTACAATATGTCTTAGATCATAATCTCAATAGTCTCC
Source organism: Picea glauca (assembly GCA_000966675.3). NCBI lineage: Eukaryota > Viridiplantae > Streptophyta > Pinopsida > Pinales > Pinaceae > Picea > Picea glauca. Next base: position 251,120 of record JZKD02S0051178.1, on the reverse strand, counting down.
TTCTACCATTAACCCGCCTGCATTTTTATTTGAGGATATATTTATATAAAATATTCAATGGGAAGTATAAGAACCAATTCCCCAATCCTAGAACCAACCATTAAGATCTAATTTGGGTTTTACAAATTAAGAAAATTGAAAGTCGAATGCAACATGAAAAATTGGGAAATTTCTTTTTGAAGAAACCTCCTAATCACCAAAACCATATCGAATTTTGGAAATATTCCCTATTGCTACTCAATTTGGGAAATTATGCACAAAATCCATGTCTTGGAATCTTTAGATTCATCTTCATCGATCTAGAAATCACATCGGAATATCACTTCTCGAAAATTGAAGATTACATTATGTTTCTAACTACTTGTAGGGATTATAGTTCAAATATCCTATTAAGAAGGTAGAATAGGAATTCCTCAATCCATTTGGTTGTATCCTTGATATTCTGATTGGTTGAACCTTTTTCGTTGCTCCTGGGCATTGAGTTCATGGTTTTGTAAACAAACTTGCAAATTTGCAGATGATTCTGTGAATTTCCTATAACTTCCTACTGAACTTGACCACGCGTTGACCACTGATGCCATGAGAATGGAAAAATGGGTAAATTAGCATGTCATGATATCAATGAAGTTCCCCCAAGTGGAAATTATCCATTTGAACGAGTGGAAGTATGTTAACCTTTGATTCTTGCAATAACTTATATAACATGGTTAATTCTTGTAATAGATGAATTGTAGACAATTTGTTGTAAAAATAGTTTTTAATACTATTTACAAGCAAAACTAAGAGTTAATCACAAAAAGACAAATTATTAACTTGTGTGTACTCAATATGCCACTAGTTAAATAGAAGTGGAAAAAAAAATAGTTTTTATTCAAATAATGGAGATGAATGGGATGGATTGGAATGGTAAAAAGAGACATAACTGACACCCAACAAGGGGCACACTTAAGAGAGTCCATATGACTCACCTAAAGGGCACAAAAAAACAAGAGAACGAGTCGGTTCAACAGATGGGGTACAACGGCATGAGGGGCGCACCAAGGTTGGGCACGTCAGTGCCAAGGGGCACGACAATTGGCAAGAACTGTTACGAGGAAAATCTCTCCATGGCATGGGGTAAACCACAACAAACGGAAATGATTGCAGAAATCAACTCTAATAGCAAGTATTCTATATAAACAAATATGCTAACAAGACAAGATAAAGAGACTATCTTGTCTAGACATTCGATATGCAATCATATGGTCATAATATATAAAATTAGAACATTCAATAGAATAATCCATCAATATTCATAACAAATATTCCCATGGAATAACACTTCAAATATTTTCAAGACATTAATTGGACGAGAAAAGAGTATTTCTATTAAAATGTAATTAGCAGAAGTGTATGAGGCATGTGTGAGGCAAAACTGAAATATATTAAGTCTATGGAAACAAAGAGGCAGAGTCTAGAAAAACGAAGAGACAACAAGTATACTATTGAGGGAATATATGAGGTGCATCGTAGGTGGTTACAAAGATGGTTGTGATAGAGAGTATTTTGGTGATGTATTTGTTCATGAATGTCTTGGTGAGGTGAGGCATTTCATTTGAATTTTCCGAAGTTGTAAACCCAACCAATAGTTCTCATGTTGTAATTGTTTTGCAATTAAAAATACTTAGTTGGGTGTTAGGCATGGTTTGTGTCGCCTGCACTATATCTATGTTTCTCTTTTATATTTTTCTATTTTTCTCTTGGATTCTCATGTTCTTGGATATATGCTTAAAAATGAACAAGTGTTAAAGAAGTTAACAAACATTTAAGTATACAAGAGTTGCACTAGTGTAGGAGTGTGACTTGGTGATATCCTAGAACAGAGTATGGGTATGCTCTAGGTGAAGAGGTGTATTCCAGATGAAGTAACCTTGGTGTTGTGAAGAATCCAAGTGAGAAATGTTGTGGTTCCGCACACCCTCAAGAGATGCATGAATGTAAGGCATGTTGTGGGGACGTGACACTGTCGATAATCATGATGTTATTAATAGTGTTAATCATAGGTGTGAATTAGGTGGATATAAAAAGAAAGGAGCAGAAGGTGACAGTGATAGGTTATTGGATCCAAAAAAGGTTAAGGCGATTGGAATGTGTACAGAGTTGTGTCCATATGTTCCATACAACTTGGTTTCTTATCCTCACACTGTTTAGGCATATGATAAGAAATCCCTTGCTAGATATGACCAGAAGGTATATTCTAAGACTTCGCCAAACCCTAACTAGGTAGACAAGTAGTACAAAACAATCTTTAGTGATGAAAACTTGAATGCTTCCATGATTATGTAGAGTTGCATAGTATAGATCCATTTGAAATCGGGGTCAATATCTATTAATCTTTTATAGAGATCATAAAATTATATATTTCATGTATGGTTTTAATTTTAAATATCATGGTGGCTGCTGCTTTGAAATTTTATGAAGAGGTATTATTGAAGTGACATTATTGAAATCCTCCAAGGTGTAGATTATTCGGTGATGGAGTGCATTGTTAAGGCACTCCATTATGTGAGGTCTCCAAATCGAAACATTGAATTACTTATGTGTCGTGCTTGGGGCATGTGTGATTGCACTTGGAGGTTATAGTGGTAGTGGTTGGAATTGAACTCGTGTCACCCGAGTATGAGCTCAAACTAGTTTATGATTCATTAGAAGTCTTGGTGACCTAGTGAAGAATTAAACAAAATGCCAAATAAAAAAATATTAATTTATGGATTTTTCTGAAGAAATCACATGGGTGCAGTTTGGTTGTGTGCAACGACAAATTTGGTTTCCACTCATTGCATTATGAAATTTCATTGAAACTTCAAGAAACTTCAAGAAACAAGGAAATTAGTTCCTTTAGTTTTTAAAAATGTTTTGTAAAGTATCATTGGAAGATTATGTAAGTGTCACATTTAATTTAAGAGACTCTGAATTGAAAATTTGAATATATTTAAAACCATCAACCATAAATTCATGAAATTAAAATGTTTACAGAGAAATATGTACCGTCAAATCAAACTTATACAATGTCACATTTTCATGTGGCTGACACCCAAAATATAAAATCAAATTTTCAAATTGAGTTCGTCAAAAGACTTTAAGCCCATTCTAGAAGTGTCACTAAAAATATGGCTTTAAAAAAATTGTTCATTTTTATTTTTACATGTTTTTGAAGAAGTGCAAGATACATATTAAAATTTCATGAGAAAGGCTATTGTTCAAATTACCTGTGTTTTGATGCTAGGGCTATAGTGATAGGTGGAGTGACGTGGAGTCACCTAATTTCTTTCCTTATATAAGGAAGCATGTGTTTAGGATCTCAAGGATTAATTGACTTCATTATTTTGTACATGTAGCTCTGTATTGGGTTATATAGATTCAAATTGGGGAGAGGGTTTTGCAGGATTGCAAAGATGTAATAAATAGACATATGGAGGAGGTATTATTGCATTATTCAAAATACCCCTTGGAGGTGGTTATGCTATGGTATTATCCATACCCAATGGACTATTACGTGGCCAAAGGCGTGGTTAGGGATCCACCTCATATGGATTACACCAAATATTCGAGGTTCTACATAGAAAATTGTTGCATCGAGGATGGTACAACATCCTTTGATAGCTCCCCTCCAAATGTCTCTCCCTCTCTCATTTTCAGACCTGGGTATCTCATCGATTTTGACCTCCAGTACTACTCCAAATTGGTTTCACCCACTTTCTTATCTTGGCCACCAACCCCTACTCCAGTCCTTTTTTTTTCATCATGTTTTTTCTTCCCCTTTCTATTGTCTTCTTCCCTGTGATGTTTCATCAATAAATTTCTAACTTGGGTCATGTTTTGTGGGGGCAGTCATACCCTGAATATTCCTCCTTCAACTCCACCTGTCAAAGGGTCCCCCTGTCAAAATAAGAAATGAATGAAGAGAAAATCAATTGATCTCAGCCTGGTCTTGGGAAAGGTCATAAGACTTAACAATATTAATCGGATGGAGGAAACTGCATTTGTCAGTCAGTTTTCCAACAAGTGTATGTCGATGGAGACTCTTCATCATTGGATGGCGTCAAATTTTGTAGGATTTTTAGGTTACTTTCCATGGTGTATGATCTTAGCTAAAGGATGGATGGGTTGGGTCACTACCTCTAGTGAATATGCAAAAAAAAGTCTCTATTCCTAGTGGAAATAGGGTTCACAAGCCATTTTTCTAAATAAATGGACCTTAGACGTCCAAACTAGGTCATAGAAGTTGACTGTTCTTTCAGTATGGGTTCACCTCTCTGTTCTCCCTCTGATCTTTTTGGAGAAAAAAATATTTAGGGATATAGGAAACAATTTAGGATTTTACTACAAAGAAGACACCTCCTACCTTCTTATGGGTAACATGAGTACGACGATAATTTTGGCAGGGTCAAACCTTTCAAAGGGTTTAGTTGATGCCATCATAATCCAATCAGGAGATATTGTCTATTGGAAAACTTTGGACTATGAAGGAATCCCCTTCAAGTGTGGTATATGCCAAAAGTATGGGCATCTGGGGGTGGATTGTACAATCAAAAATTTTAGGAAAAAATGGGACCAAAAATTGGCAACGGAGAAGAACCTTCACCCGGTATTTGGTATGGTGCCCCTTTTTTTCAAACTAACACGAAGGAAATGGATAAATCCACATAGAACACTGAAACAATGAAGTAACCAATTCATCCATCCCTAGATTTTTTGGTCTCCTCATATCCCCCTTTTTCTCTACGTATGACTCAAATAATCCCTAGCCCTCATAATCTCACTTCTATTAATATTTTGGATAGTTCATACTATGGGTTTTCCCTCCCCTCCTGACATTCTCTTGTTGAGCCCTGAATGTTTTCTCCCTTTTCCATATCCATTCCCATCCCCACCCCCCCATTCCCCCTTTACAATCACTAATGTATTTCCTTCCCCATCGGCCCTACCCATCCCAGGGCCTTCCTCCAAGTCACTAGAGTTAGATCCCCCCTACCTTCTAGGCCAAAATAAAACCTTCGTTCTAAATAAAAATCACATAACTCCATGGGATTTGAATCCTCAGGATACCTACCACCTAATTATTTTCTAGGTTGTGTCCTTGTCTCCATGGAAGGTGTTGATTGGAAGCCTCCCCCCATAGGTCATAAATTCTTTCTTTGTCTTGCTAAAAATTAGGTGAATGTCGAGATCCACTTGGGGAAAAAAATCGATCATTGGGGACCTTAGAGATACAACCCCTATGAGGGGTCATAAATGATAATCCTCTCCTTGAATTGTAGGATATTATCCAACCCTACTAAGAAAATAGCTATAAAGTGCCTGGTAGATGCCCCCAAATTCATTTTCTTCAGGAGACAATGTTGGTGGGTGAAAATTTGGTTCAATTATTGAAGGTCACCCTTCCATGATAGGATTTTTTATCCATAGATGTCGATAGATGATCAAGAGGAATTATCTTGAGTTGGAGAATTGATTCCCTAAAAATTTCCTTTGCATGGAATATAAATTCAAGTTTATCCCTATAAATTATCTCCAAGGAACTTTATACGTTGCTCCGATGCCTCAATGTATATGATCAATATTGTGACTGAAAATAGTTATGGGAATATCTCCTTGCAAAATATTTCATACAGTCTAGGAATACTAGTTTAGGGGGAGATTTAAACTTTACACCGAGGTCCTGTGAGATTTGGGGCTCAATTTCCCACTTGGACACATTATTGGACATTCTCTTAAATCACTTGGAGGAGGCAGGTCTCATTGACATTTTAACTGCAAAATTGATACCCACCTAGCAAAACAACATAATATGTGAGGCAAGGATTGCTAAGAATTTGGACATATTTATCATATCAAAATCCTTTATGGAATCCAAACTAAGAATTCACTAGTGGGTGTTGGTGAGAGGAGATTCAAATAACTGCCCCATCATTATAGAGATGGACTCCTCCCAACCAAAACCACCTTTCCCTTTTAAGATGAATCCTCACTGGTTTGAGGACCCCTCTTTCTACCAACACATTAAATATGTATGGACACCAAATTAGTCAAATGGCTGGGCCTCTCCTCCTCTTTAGTTCCAAGAAAATTTGAAGCAGTCAAAGGGTGCCATTCTCACCCGGGAAAAGTAGAAAATGGAAAAAGACTCCAAATTCATGAGGAGACAAAATCTCATATCAAGGTGATTAATGGATTTTACCCCTACGATCATGGGTCATAATCACAACAGAGAAATACCAAGTGAAATATAATCGTCTCTCCACAGTGACAAACACACAAAAAACAAAAAAAATAATTACTTTATTTAGGAGAAGGTAGGGATAGAGAGGAGAAAATAAAGTGCACCTTGTTCTCCCATTTGATGTCGATCCCTAATCCAATTTGCCAAAGAACGCTCGACCTTCCACCGGAATTAACCTACAAGATAGATATAAAACTAAGGCTGTGAAGAAAGTAGTTATATGATCATAAAAATGTGCATGCAATATGTTAGATTCAAAGTAGGCATACAAATAAATGTACAATAAAGAAAATTTTGGGGGAAAACAAGATCTTTTATTACCAACAAGTGGAAAAGGAAAGTTACAACCTTGTCCAATGTTGGAGCAGGAAATTTTGGGAGTTAGGCGCAGTAAGCGAGGTAAAATGGACCAAAGGAAATAGCGCATTAGAAAAGAAGGAAGACCAGCGTGACGAAGGGAAAAGGAAGCAACGCGCTAGGAAAGAAGGAAGATCATCACAAGGAATGGTTGGATCAAATACCAATCATGCAAAAGGCAGTTAGAAAGTGGATAAGTGGAGTTGAATTAGAATTAGGGTTTTTGTCAATGTAAAGTTTTTTACCCACTTTTGGTAGTATAATAGAAGATGTATGAGGTAGATTCATGTGGTATTTTTTGATAGAGAAGAACTTACTTTTGGAGAACCTTTTTTGATTCTTGAGTTTTTAGTATGTTCAACTGAGGAGCTAATGGAGTCAATTTTGATATGTAATTGAGGGTCAGGTCGCAATATGTGGATGTTGGTGCGACACTGTTGAACCCCAATATTCTTAAACCCTATGATGTAATGTGTGCAACGCTATTTTGATGAAGAATAAGAAATAAGCATATCATCTTTGTGGATGTAGCCCAAGGGGTGAACCACGGTAAAAATGGTGTCTTAATGTGTGATGTGTTATTTTTATATGCTTTATAATGAATGAATGGTTAGATAAATGCATTTTTTAGGGTTTATTTACAATGCACACTAGTATAATAATGCATAATGTATGTCATTGAATGGAAAAAGTAGTGGATATGATGAATATTATGGTAGAATGCATGTTAAAGTAGAAGCAAGAGTAGAAAGAACATCCCCAACCCCTTCCATGAATGTAGATATTTGGGTCCTGTAGTCACCCATAAGCCATCTTGGGTGAGACTATGATGTGAACTCTATGCACGGTGTAGCCTTCTGGTTTACCAAAAGGGTTGATGGTGAAAATGGTTTTGTTGGAGAACTAAAGTAGAACCTGGTTCAACCCATACATCCAACAAATGGTTTCTTTGTTGGCTAGAACTCAAAAGAACATCCTCAAAGGGTTTTGGTGAAGAAGATGCATTGGTAAAAAGGAATTTTTAGGCCATGGAATCCTATGAAGCAAGATATTGAATGATGGTTGGAAACAAAGTCGTTGAAGTTCACATATAAAGATAATAAGGGTTATCGATATACACCACGCCAGTATCTGCAGAGGTATGTGTTTACTAATTTGCATAAAACATATTTTTTAACCCTCCAGAGTTATTATAGGAATTGTTATTGAGGTTGAAGAATACCCATCCAACTAATCAGAATAGGCCAGTAGAGTGCATTGTTGAGAATATTGCACTATTGGAAAGGGTTAATAATAAATTCACGCATGTAGTGGATTTTTGGTTAGATAACATTACTACATGGTTTATCATTGAGTTTTTCATAGATACAATGAAGTCATATACTACTATAGAGAATGATTTCTGGAAGGGACCCAGAGGAAGGAACATTAGGTCCCTTTACACGTCAATCAAGATATTATTACATGATAAAGGTGTGATGACCATGGAATCAGACAACTATACCACTATACGTGCATTGGGGTGTTGGGGGAAGCACTAAGGAAGTTTTAAGATATGGAGAAGGATCTAGAGAGTAGTCATAAGAAGGAAGAAATGGAGCCCATCATGATGGATGATGAACAGACCAGGGAAATCATAAGGAACAGAGTGTGATGTGCAATGGATGACCCTACCAGTATAAGATGAATACAAAGAAGAGAGTGATAACTGAGTGAGAGGGCTTGGAAAATGATGAGGAAGAGGTAGAGGATATCCACGGCACAAGGAATATTGAGGATATCTTGCGTTCCACATATGAGAGAAAAACTAGAGGTCATCGATCCGACACAGAAGAAGGATCTCCATTCCAAATCTGAATTATTATGGAACCCTCAACCCCATGTGCGACTAAGACATCTGAAGAAGAAAAATCGGTTAACTAACAAGTGATTGGTGGTAGAAGAATTTTTGAAGGACGTGGGTCCAGTGGAAAACTAAGCAAAAGTGTCAGTTCAACAAGTAGTAGTCATGTATATACACAGTGTGGAGGTGGTATTACAACAAAATTCACAATGGTAGGACAAGATCCAACTATTAGGTTACCAGAATTCCGAGGGGATAGGTCAGATGACCTAGAAAAACATTTGTTTATCTGTGAGAAGATATGGGCAACTAAGAATATTACAGATGAAGATACAAAGGTTTCACAGTTGGAAATAAAATTTATAGACTGTGCATTAGATTGGCATATGGGTCTCGCGGAAAATAACCCAACATGAGAACCTACAACTATCGTAGAGGTGAAGAGCCAGTCAATCAATGGATTTCATAAACCAAGCTTCGAAGACTGATTTATGAACGATATGATAGAGATTAAGAAGAAACTAGGAGACTCAGTCTGGGAGGTGGACTAGAAGTTCAAGAGGCTAAAGGGTAAGTTAAAGTACCCTATTACTAATATGAAACATATAAATTTTTTTGTTAATTCTTTGTTTCCACACTTGAAGTATCCCTTGAGACAACATAAATTCCAAATCCAAGACGAGGCTCTAAAAGAAGCATTGTAGTTAGAATAAAATCAATACAAGAACATAGATCCAATTGTGGAAGAGTTGAGATAGTATCTTAAGAATTTAACATTCCATCTAAATCAGAATAAAGGAAAGGATAAAAGAGAATATGTCTAGTATATAACGTGCAGGAAATAAGGCCATCATAAGAATGAGTGTCCATTATTTGTGTAGTATATAGGAGTGGGTATGCCAAACCCTTTATCTTTAGGAGGACCATGGTGTGAGATATGTAAAGTACATGGGACCGATCCCTATCATTTACCCATGATGTAGAAGTATCAGACAGTACCGAAGAGTACATTTTGTAATTTTTCCAAGTTAGTTGGACATGAAGACAAAGACTGTAGAAATTTGAAGATGATGAAAGAAAGGATTTCAGATACATATAGGGTGTAGGATAAACACATAATAGGAAAACCAACGCAACAACCACAATATAATCCTACGTAGCAATTTCATCCACAACAACAATATAATGTGCAATATTTTCAAGGGAAACAACAGTATAATCTCGCACAACAATGCACACCACCACCACAGTACAATAATGCACAACCATAGTACAATAAAAAATCTCAGTATAATACACTGTGTAGAGATAATCAAGGGAAAAAAGGAGTATTCAGAGGAGGATTCCATGGAGGAAGAGGATTTGGAGGAGGTCAAGGACCAGTAGTATGCCATAACTTCCAGAAACCTGGACACTATTCAAGAGATTTTCCATAGCCACCTGTGACATGTATGTATCGTCGCATAGAAGACCATGAGAAAGAGGATTGCTCGACATTGTTGAAAAAGATACTGGATAAAAGGACCCATAACAATTAGAATGTCCAATGGATTGTTGTAGAAAACAGAGAAGAAGATGACAAGAAGATTAACATAGTTACTAGAGGTGGAGCTAAGATAGGAGAAGATGTAGCAAAGAAGGATCTAGATCAGTACTAGTGGGTCAGGAAGAATACAACGCCCGAACAAAATTTTGATGCGTACAAAGAAAAAGAGATATTTAAAGAAGCTAGGTAGGAGATTCTAAAGGAAAACATTGTGTCTACTTCAGGAACAAAGCCATTACATGAGATACCAGTGTATGACATGCCTCCACTATTTGATCAAAATAGCAATGAGAAGCCTTTAGAACAAGTAAGTAACTTAAGAAACTTTTTGGGATCTTGTGTAAAGTTGTTGAATGATAGAAACTCTTTACAAATATTGAAAAATATGTTAGAAAAGTGCCATCTAGGGAAGAAGGGGTAAAGATAGTGATTCAGGTCCGAAAGAAGAGAAGAACAAGCAAATAATTCAGGTTTAATGCAAACGTAGGAGATTTCAGTATGGGGGATATCATACTAGACTTATGGTCTGAAGTCAATGTTCTTCCAAACAAGACATGGGAAGTTATGGGGGATCCTCAATTGGGGTATTCACCTATTCATTTGAAGTTAGCAAATCTACACATAGTAGTGCCAATTGGATGATTGAAATGGATTCTAGTAGATCTAGATGGTGTGCGCACCATGGTAGACTTTGAAGTCATTGACACAGTAGATAATACTTCACCATATCCAACTTTGTTGGGTCTGGATTGGGATTTTTATAACTAGAATATTATCAATTTGAAGATAAGGAAGATGATATTTGAATCTAGATAATACAAATTTATTGCACCTTTGGATCCCTCAGAAGGAGGAAGGTACGTGGAACCTGTGACAGATGATATTCTTATAGAATATGTGAATCAATTATATAGAACTACCACGCCCAAAGAGGATTATATCAACCCAACTGCAGATGGCATGCTCAGTTGGAGGAGTATTAGTTCTTATTCTCCAGATTCTAACACAATACTAGAAAAATGGAAACAACGATTACATGTATTATCCACCAAAAGATGCACCAGAATGATGCATGCGTTGAGATGGGTTGGTACAAAGGTAAGATAACCTCCTACTTTTTATCGTATGAATGACTTAGAAGAATTTTTAATGAAGTTTGAGGTAGAGGTTACGAAAAATAAAAGATTTCCAACATTAGATATTTCTTTGAAAGCTACACATGCAATATGGTGGGGAACACATAAGGAGAATAGTAATAATTGGTTTCAATGCAAAAGGTTACTATGCATTAGATTTGACGCAGAGAAGGAGAACAATTTTTTGGAGAAATATGATGGATTTAGAAAACCCTAAGAACATGTAGATAGGTGCATGGTTCAATGGATATTAATACCCCCAAAAGAATGGCCACACCATTTTATTCACACACTATAAGTCATTCCAAGGAACTGGTACACAAAACAAGAATAATGTAGAGAAATGGGTAATTGGGAAGAAATGCAATAGAATTTTGTGGTTACATTTTTCTTTGAGAATGAAAGTCCAGAGATAGATACAACGTTGAAGGTGGCCAACGACAAAATATTTGAAGAACTAGAAGCATAATAGACAAACTGTTAGACAATTTTTACCTGTTATCATGTCGTGGAAGAAGAAGACCCAACAAAATATAACCCGCACAATATCTAGATTCCAAAAGTGGAAGGTGAAAGGGAAGTGGAAGGTCCAAAGAAAGAATCATAATACTATGGTGTTCCATTAAATATCAAGAAGGTAAATATTGGAATTATAGAAAACCCAAAGATTGCAAGCATTGGAGATTATTGGAATAATCAAACAGTAGAATGAATCGCATAGTTACTACGTGAATACAGTGACTTATTCCCAAGGAAATTTTCAAAAATGAAGGGATTAGTAGGAGAATTAGGAGAAATGAAGTTCCCTTTGAATCCAGAAGCCAGACCTATCAGACAGAGAACGTACAGGTTGAATCCAATATACAAAGAGAAAATGAAGGAAGAAATTAACAAAATGTTGGAAGCTGGTGTCATAGAACCTGTGGAAGAATCAAAATGGATCAGTCCTATGGTAGTGTAGGAAAATAAGAAAGGAGGGATCAATATTTGTGTATATTTGAGAAAATTGAATGATTCTTTCCTACATGATCCTTTTCCTATCCCATTTACAGAGGAAGTTTTGGAGAATGCAGGTGGTCAAGAAGCTTATTCATTCATAGATGGGTTTTAAAGATATCATTAGATAATAATTGCACCAAAAGATAGACAGAAGAAAACATTTGCGACATAATGGGGATCATTTTAGTATACAATTATGCCATTTGGGTTGAAGAATGTACCAACCATTGTTTCAAGGGTAGTAGTAGAAACTATTAAGGACTTCATTCATAAGTTTTTGGAGGTTTACTTGGACGATTAGATAGTGTTCAATATATTTAAGTATCATGTTGAAGTATTAAGGATGATGTTATATAGATGCAAACAATGTCAGATATCATTGAATATCAAGAAATGTATTTCCAGTGCACCTTTTGGGATTTTGTTAGGACATGTGGTGTATAAACAAAGTCTGTTGGTTGATCCTGCTAAAATTGTTGTCATAGTTTGGATACCAAGTATCGGTGGAATGATAAATGTTAGCATATTTTGGATATTTTGAAGGAGAAGATGGTTACTGTGTCAATTTTAGTGTTCCCAGATTGTGAAAAATAATTTCATGTGCATCCATATGCATCAACAATAACATTAGGAGAAGTACTAACCCAATCGGCAGAATCTGATATAGATCACCCTATTGCATTTGCAAGCAGAAAATTATCAGATTCATAACATAACTATAACACTACATAAAGAGAAGGATTAGCTATGGTATATGCTTTGCAGAAATACAAACATTACTTTTTAGGGAAACATTTCAAGATGTTTACATATCATTCTTCTCTGAGATACTTAGTTAATAAGCCAGTGTTGGGGGGAGGATATACAGATGGCTACTTTTGTTCCAATAATTTGATTTTGAAATTGTAGTGAAGCCTGGAAGATTGAATGCAGAACCAAATCACTTATCCAGGATAACTAATGGAGAAGAAACCAGTAATTTGGAAGACAACTTTCCAATTACACAATTGTTTTACATACATATAGTTGATGAGTATTTTGATGACATTATTGAGTTTTTAAGTATAAGAGTCGCACCCAGATAATTTACTACTGTGCAGAAGAAACATTTGGTGGTCAGAGGTACAAATTATCAATTGATTGCAGGTCATTTATACAAACTTGGAATAGATAACATCTTGAGGAGATGTGTTATGGAGCATGAAAGGCCCATCATTTTAGCAGAAGCACATGAAGGGTTTGTTGGAGGAAACTATGCAGGAAAACCTATCGTGCAAAAGGTATTGCACCCAGGATTATGGTGGCCAACAGTTCATAAGGATTCAAAGGAATACTGCCAGAAGTGTGATGTTTGTCAAAGTGTTGGGAAACCATCCAGAAAGGATGAGATTCCATTGACACCTTGAGTAACTTTACAAGTATTTGATAAGTGGGAAATTGATTTGGTAGGTCCAATTAATCCACCAACCAGAAGATAAAGAGCCAGATATATTATTACAGCGACAAAATATTTGACCAAATGGGATGAGGCAACACCAATAAAGGATTGCAGCACAGAGACTATAGCATGCTTTTTATTTGAACATGTAGTAACAAGGTTTGAATGTCCAATAATATTGATGAGTGATCAAGGGACTCACTTTATTAATAGTACAATTGACGGAATGCTTGAATATTTTAAGATATATCATTAGAAGAGAACTCCTTATCACCCTCAAGCTAATGGAATAGTAGAATCATTTAACAAGATTTTGGGGAATGGTTTGACAAATATTTGTAATGTGAACAAAGATGATTGGGATTTGAAGGAACTAGTAGTACATGAAAGAATATAATAGGAATCAATAGTTCCCTTATATTATTTGATGCCATGTTTGTGCATTGCAACAATTACAGATATGACAGAAAGGGGTGCAATGCAGGAAAGATTGGCTCAACTTATGGAATTAGAAGAAGATAGAATCATAACAGGTTTCCATCAGGAGGTACAAAAAGAAAATGATAAAGCATGGCATGACAAACATATTAAAAAGAAGAATTTTAAGGAAGGAGATATGGTTCTCCTTTATGATAGTAAGTATTTGCAGCACCCAGGGAAGCTTATAATGCATTGGCTAGGGCCATACTAGATAAAGTCTGTCACAGATGGAGGCGTTGTAAAACTACAAGACTTAACATGTAAGGAAGTTCAAGGACCGTTGAATGGCATTCGACTGGAACTATATAGGGACAATCAAACTACTAACCCTCAGTAGTTGCAGCGCAACACGTATACTTGTACATATCGTAAATAGTAGGAGTTAAGAGAAGAAAAATGAAGAAAAAACTAGAAAAATGAAGAAAAATCCAAAAAGAGTTAGTTAGAGGAATAAAGGATAGATAGTACGCAGAATAGAGAAAGTCAGGGCGATGAGAAATGAAGATATTGCACACAAGATAGATAATACAAAAGGAAAACCAGTGCACCAGAGATATATCACAGTAGAAAAATATTGCTTATTGGAAAAACAAAATAGTCAAGAAATGAAAAACCAGTCACCGGAAAAAGGAGGCGTGAAACGAACATTTATGAAGCGTGCTCGGTAATCTTTGGAACATTTATGACAATTGATGAAGCATTCTTGGAAATATTTGGAGCATTTATGACAACAATTTAGAAGCAAAATTAGGGTTTGACGGGCCACATTGTGAATTATAGTGAACAAAGAGCTAAGCAGTGAGAAGCAAGGAGTGAACCAGTGATTTAGCGATCCAACAGTAAGATTTCAGTAGCACACCCACTTGGATTCCATCATGATGGTGCCACCTAAATTCAGAGCACCCAATCAAATGTCAAGAAGAACCCACAACAACAACATGTCACCGTTGGAGCTAGCTATGGAGGACGAAAAAACTACATAGATGGAGGGTGTGGTGGATGTCAACACCATTCCTTCCTTGGTCATCAAACCAATGAGTGATACACTGGTCGAGGAGCAAACAAAACAAATGCAGAATGACCCACAAAACTCAATAATAGAGCCAAACCCGATGCAAGAAATTGTTCATCCCACAGAAGAAGTAGTTTAGGAAAGGAATGAGTACGACAAGCTGAGGACTCAAGATGGCATAGAGCAAGCATAACAATACAAACACTAGTAGCAAACACCACTGCACAACATGAGTCTTTCGAAGGGGAGGAGGAAGAACGAATGTACCAAGAGGTAGGGCCCTTAAGTGAACCAGTAAAAGGGAAATGAAAACAACCAGTCTAGAGATCCCCATGAAAGAAACTAGAGGAAACTACTATTTTACCGTGCATAAACAAAGTTACCGACTTAAAAAGAACTGTGATGTCAAAACGAGAACTCCGGCCCGAAAAATCTGTATTTTTGCCAAAAAAACATGAAAACAACCTCAAATCGAAAAGTGGTGCTACCGGTAGCACCATTTTTTCCAATGGGGTCAAAATTACAACAATTTTCAACCATGGCCCTCAAAACTCATATAGTAGCTCCAAAAAAACTTAAAATTGACACCTAAATAAAAAAAATGATGTTCATAAAAAAAAATGTTTTTTTCAAAATGTTAAAATTATAGCTAATTATGACCTAATTGAAACTGTGGCCTTGACAACAGATCCATATGCAAATAAAAAACCCAAATTTAGATCCTAAATCGTCACTTGAAAATTTTATTTTTTTATTTTTAATTTACATTAAAAAACAAATAAAGAGAAAGTAAAAATTCTTTGCAATTTTTTTTTTTTAAATGAAGAAAAAAACACATTTAAAAAAAATATTGAAAACCCAATTTAAAAGAAAAAACACACACACAAAAAAAAAAAACAAAAGCTATAAAAATAAATAAATAAATAAATTTCCTTGAAAACAATGATTTAAATTTATTTATTTTTAAATTAATAAAAAACACTTAAAATGATAAATAAAAAAAAAAAACCAAAAAAATTTAAAAAAAGACGAAGCAAAATTATATATATATATATATATATAACTTAGTTTTTTTTATTGTTTTAATAATAAGAAAAAAATTAATAAAATTTTATATTATAATGTTATTTTTTATATATAAATTTTAATTTTTTTTTCGTAATTTTAAGTTTTTTTATTTAAATTTTGCATTGAATTTTAAATTTAAGGTTTTGTTATATTTTAGTATTTTTTTAAATGTTTTTTTAACATTTAAAAAGTTTTTTAGCACAAAAATTTGGTTTTTTAACATTGTTAGTTTTCATATATATTTTTATTTTTTTGATTTTTTTCATCGTTTTTTTTTAATTTTTTTTTTTTTAAATAAATTTGTTTTTTAGTTTTTTTTTAAATTTCATTTGTTTTATTTTTTCTTACTTTTTTAATATTAAAAAATAGTGTTGTTTTAATAGAATTATTTTCTATGTATTGAAGTAAAGGTAAACAATGTGTTAAAAATGATGTTTTCCACTATATTTTAAAATTTTAGAACCATAAATTAATTGAGACACAATTATATGAAAAATCTTAATTTCAAAAAAGTAAATAGTAAAAAAAAATTAAGATGGAAAAAAACATGGAAAAATTACTAAAAGCATCATTGGTAACTATATTCATAACAACAAGAGTAAAGGTTGTTGCATGTTTACTTGGATGTGTAGAGAAACTATGTTATTCAAACCATGATGTAAGGGACACAAATAAATTCCCAAAGTTCACACAACATGTATACTTAGAAAGTAGAGGGGTCAACACGACAGTAGTACCCATAATGGAACCTAAGCAGTGGATACAAGGGTTATAGAATACAACTATCATGAACCTATTGGAGATCTTGCACTTTGGCAAGGGCAAGGATGTAAATAACTCTGTCAAACAGTTACTAGCAATCAAGCATGGAGGTATTTTTTGGTTGGATACACAAGTTTCCATAGATGTTGATTTGATAGCAAAGATAACAGGTCTTCCCACCAATGGTGAGTCACATGTGCAATACCTAGATGACAAGACCAAGGAGAAATACTTGGCAGAAGAGATGAAGCATACCTACGGGACAAAGAGAGGATCGAGGGGGATCATCATCAACAAAATTAATGAACCAACAACACGACTAGAAACCAAACTAATGGTTTGTAAATTACTCATAAAGTGTCGTAAGGAGGAAGTGCCAGTAGACGTCATAGTAATAGTCATGCAGTGTGCGAAGGGCATTGTATTAAGCTGGACCCCGTATTTATTAAATTTATTTTTAGATGATTGCAAAGACTCCCAGGGCATGGGGAAAAACTTTCACTACTCATGGATTATTTTATTGATTTCATGAATGGGTTTGAAGCACCCTAAATATACTATATTTTGTCAGAGAATGGGAAGCTATCCCACAACATAATATGAATGACTGTGGCACACAATGGTTGCAAGAGAAATAAAAATAAACGCTAGCATCTTCGCAACCTATTTGGAATAAATTCAAGAGATGGTGGTTGAGACTTGGAGGATCCCACCGAAGGTGGTGGAGGAGGAAAAAACGATAGAAAATTTCAAAGAATCACGACATAATATGTGGATTCAGGCCAAAAGGGACCCATAGAAGGAGTGGATGCAGATGAGATACTGCGTCACAACAGAAGAAGTCCAATGGGCGATGAAAGACTAGCAAGAAGAATGGAAGGTTCTCATGGAACAACCAAAGGAAAAGAAACCAACAAAGCACAATCAACAAGCAAAGGACAAACAACCAGTAGAAGTAGGCTCATCATGAACAGAAATTACCCTAGTAGAAAATACAAGAGAAACAACAGGGCGCATGAATCCAACAGGGGGGAGCACAAAAACAAAGAAGAAGACAATTCCCAAGCCAACCACACAACAGAAGGACCGCACATAACTTACTAATGGCATGACCCAAAGGAAGGATCACATCCCTGTGCAGGAGGGACAATCATGAGGGGATATACCAAATACCCCAGGAACAACAGAGCCAACAAAGTCAAGACCACCGAAGAGACCGATGGTGCAGTCAGGTGGGGCATGTAAGAAAATGAAAGCACACAAGGAAGTCCCATAATATACCATAACAAAGGATACCACATAATTAGTCACAGAGAGAGTACAAGACCGCGTCGTAGGAGAGTATGAGGAGGTAGAAAAACAAGGAGAAAGGATAATGCAAGAACTGGCAGAGGTTAGGAATATATTAGAGTAGAGATAGGATAATAAGGCACAACTTGAAGACACAACACAACAAAAAACAACATAGAGTGGGGAGGCAATAGTGTAGATCACAACATTGGTGAGTGAGAGTTTTAATATGAATAAAGAAATGCTATGAATAGATGAGGATTTAGTGCAAAAACAACTTAAGGAAATCGAACAACTGGAATTGGTATTCACCAAGATACCAACAAAATCTCTATATCAGTTACAGGTCAGTGTTGCACAGGAAAAAAAAATCTAGGGCAAGGATGGATGCAACAAATATGTAGACAACCAGGGAAGAAAAAGAGGTACTAGAGATAGTTATTACATAAGTGTGACTAGAATGAGAGGAAGAAAAACACAGTGCATATAGCTTAGAGAAAATACTTGAAGAAGTCTTCCAAACCATTTTGGATAGCGCAGTCACAGGATAAATCAGCGTAGAGGAAAAACTAAAGAAGATAGCACATACAATGGAGGAGTAAAAACAAGATTTAGTAGAGTTGGTTGGAAAGATAGCAACAACCACACCTCCATAAGTAAGATCAGAAAGGGAATAACAGGAGAAAGAACAAGAAGATATTCTTGCACTGTAAGTCAAGGAAATAACATAACTTTATGATAGGACATCACAAATATGGACAAGGCTAGCAGAATATGAGAGGATCCATAAGCTTGAGCAGAGAGAAGAAAAGATGAACATTGTAGTTCAGGATCTAAAGAACAGACATAAATTAATGGTCATAACCCTGAGACTGAGGGATGTACAGGAAATGAAAAACCAGGAAGCAGAAGTAAAGATAATCCTGGAGAAAGGACATATCAAACAGGCTCAGTTGGAGTTCCTATAAGAAAAAGAAGAACAAATGATAACAAGGTTGGAAATGGAGAAATATAAAATGGAATAGGCGCACTCATAAAGCATACAAGTGTCAAAGGATCACGTTACAGCGTAGATCATGGATACCTTGATAGAGAAAAGCACACATGCTAAAAAGAAAGTGTATTAATTATCAAAGTAGCTTCAGGAGTTGGATAAATTAGTGCATAAGGCACACACGCCCTAAGTGGATCGGGAGGAGCTGTCGGTTAGTGTTGGGGCCGTGTTGGAGCATGAAATTTTGGGAGTTAAGCATAGTAAGCGAGACATAATAGACCAAAGGAAACAATGCACACTAGAAAAGAAGGAAGACCAGTGCAACGAAGGGCAAAGGAAGCAGTGTGCCAGGAAAGAAGGAATATTAGCGCAAGGAACAGTTGGATCGAAGACAAACCACGTGGAAGGAAGTTAGAAAGTGGACAAGTGGAGTCCACTTAGAATTATGGTTTTTTTCAATGTAAGGGTTTTAAACCACTTTTGTAGTATAAATAGAATATGTATGAGGTAGATTGAGGTGGTCTTTTTTTATAGAGAAGAACTTAGTTTTGGACAACCTTTTTTGAGTCTTGATTTTTCGGTATGTTCAACTGAGGAGATAATAGACTCATCTTTGAGATGTAACTGAGGGTCAGGTCACAAGCTATGGATCTTGGTATGACGTTGGTTAGGATCACTATTCTTGAACCCTATGATGTAATGCACACAATGTTATTTTGATGAAGAATAATAAATAACAAGAAGATATTTGTGGACGTATCCCAGGGGGGGTGAACCACCATAAAAATGGTGTATTTATGTGTGATGTGTTATTTTTATATGATTTATAATGAATGAATGGTTAGATGAATGAATATGTTAGGGTTTATTTACAATGTGCACCGATATAATAATGTAGAATGTATGTCATTGAATGAAAAAACTAGTAGATTTGATGAATATTATGATAGAATGCATGCTAAACTAGAAGCGTAAGTAGAAAGAACATCCCCAACCCTTCCATGACTACAAACATCTACATCCCACAGTCACCCATAAGCCATCTCGGGTGAGACTGCATTGTGCACTCTGTGTGCGACGTAGCCTTTTGGTTTGCCAGAAGGGTCGATGGTGAAAATGATTTTGTTGGAGAACTAAGGTAGAACCCGGGTCAACCCATACATCCAACATCTAGCCTTAGGCATTGTCTTGAAGCCAACGTTTTGGGTTCCTCTGGGAATCCTCAAGAACCAACGCAACCGATAAATAATTCTCTCAATGACTCAAATAGGGATAAGGAGACACCCTATAGTCACATAAAAGGAGAAATAAGATCTGGAAAAGGATTTTCCAGATTAAAGGGGATGTTGCTCATAGAATACAGGGAAAGGAGGCTTGATAAATGATGACATCATAACTTTGCACCAATGGAATTGTATTCATCTTCATACCTCTATGGTTGTTTTATTTCTTCCCAAAGAGGCTTGGGGAGTTGGATTTCATTGTGTATAGGAAAGGGTTGTTGGGAAATGAGCCCAATCGAAAAACCCACCCGAAAACACAAAATTATTTTATTTTTCACCAAAAATGAGGGCATCTGCAGGTTGCAATGAGGAAAGGTGCAGATGTTTGTGTGTTGCATTAGGGAAACCTACGAATATGCTCTTAAAGCATGTTTTTTATATGATTTTGGAGGTGAATTTTAGGGAAACTTATATAAAGCATTGGGGAAGGGTTGGACCATGGCACAAATGCATAGGTGTGTATTTTTGTGATATAACATATGCCCCCTAATGTGTGAGGTTAGAAGGGAAAAAATGATGGCTGAAATACATTATGAAACTATGAGAAATGAGGATGCATCGAAGTGTCCATGGAGGTTCCCGAACAACTGATCCAAAAATAAATAACCGTCAGCAAAGATCAAGCAAGATTTTTGTTTCCCAAGTTGGGAATATCCATGCTCAAGAGTGATAAAGCATGGACGCCAAAGAAATTACATTGCATATCCATGGTACATATGAAAGTATGACTAATGTCCATGGCCACGAACAATACACAGTGGATCTATGCGATAAAAATAAAGTAGAAATCATGGCCATGAGGAATACATAGTGAATCCGTGTCAAAGTAGATCATAACCACGGATAGATATAGAGTGGAGCTATGTCTCGAGATCAAGAATAGAGGATATCTGGAACCAAGATAATGAATAAACTAATCTTCTGCAAGTACCAATGTCTGTAAGATGGAACCATATGATTCGGGAAGGTGCACAAAAGAGGTGGTTCTTGTACTTCACCTGAAGTCTTCACAATGATCCATCGTAGTACAAATATACACTATGTAAATAGATGAGCCGGAGTCGAACACAGTGAGAAACAATTTGATTACTAGTCATTTATGTATACCATTAAAAAAGACAAGACAACCCACTAATAATGATGATGGGAGTCAAGGTACCATGGTACTATCTAACAAGTGTGAATGAATGAGATAGCTTCGAACACCTGATAGAAACTATCAAGCAAGGGACATTGCGGTATTCCCACTATCAATAGTAAGGGATCCTACCACTGACAACTGCAAGCCCCAAGGTACCAAAACATAACACTATATCCCTCTCCCAGATCAAGATATGTCGAAGTTGATGGGAGGGAACCCGTTGGAAGGAAGGCATTACGACATCCTCTATCATCCAACACGAGGGGTGTTGAAAGGCCAAAGATTTGGAAGAGATCGGAAAAAAATATTGATACTCATGATGATGAGACTGACTTGGGAAGACCAACTTGCAAGGTCACGGGCTAATTGCATAATGGTTGACATCGGTTAAAAACTTTACCTTGAACATAATAAAGACACATAATGTGAGTCAAGTAGCATGTCTATAAATTGGGATACATTTGTGACACAAGAGCCATCAACAAATGTTGACATAAGGTGCTTATATGAGAAGCATCAAGAGAATTCAGGACATTCAGAGCGGTCCACAACCAAACTAGTAGTCCTACATTCAACCTGGAATGTTCAAAGTGGCCATCAAGGGGGCACCGACATTTCCAAAGAATGAAAAAGCACAAGAATCCCCTTGGGTAGGGGTTCCTTGGTCAATGGCCTCACAAAATTTTTCCATATAGTTCTTATGCATAGGTTCATCCCTTGCCGGATTTTTCATGTCCATAAAAGTATCACGCACTAACTTTGATGAAACAATACCCATTCCTTCTAGGAGGTGGATCTACCCTTTCAAGATAAATACCAGGGGTCCTACTTGACTAGAAAAATGATTGGTCAACCACCCTAAATCAATGATCCAAAAGTGATGAAACTGAAACAACCTAAGGCCAACTACATAAAGAAACACTCCAATAAAAATACCTAAGAGAAGCATTGCAAGATTTTTTTTTTTCCAAATCTTCAACCCAAGTGGATGAGGTGTTGATTCCAAAGTAATGAAAAAGTGGAAAGGGACCTTTTCGACAAAGGAATAGGTTGATTAAGTCTCATGGACCAACAAACAAAGGAGTGAGAAGACATTATCTCTACCTCCACTAACCAACCTTATCCGGTGCAAGTATCCACGCTTTTTGGGGAACACTCCAACAGTACTAAAAGTGTGATACAAAATCTTCCCTATGTACCATAGTAAGCCCTTGTAGTCACATATGAGATCCCTATGAAAATCCATTAAGGTCACCACCTCACAGTCAGTGTCTGGTGGGTACAGTTGATAGTCAGGATCGAATGTATGGGCAGGGTAACAAATCCTAAAGCTTCGAAATAACTTCCTCTCATGGAGGTAAGGGAAATAGTGAAACCCCCAATATATGATCTCTCCACTATGCTTAGTCAAGCTTCGGAGGGAAAATATCGTCGGCTCTCCTTCACACGCCCTCATGTTTAACTCTTGTGTTAGAGGAGGATCCCGTATATGATTATACGAAAACTGGATTTGAGATTATCCCTAGCTCAGAATCCTATGTTTGTTTTCAATGGCCTTGGAGAGTTATCTCTCCAATCTTAATCCAAGACCCTAACCCTTAACTTGTTTATGAATCCTAGAAACAAAGTCAAGTACATTTTAAATTTAGCGTTCATTTTAGTGGTTTTTTTTAGTCAACGGGTATGGAGGTGAAACTGATGTTATTTGATACTCTTACAAAAAAAAACTTATAATAATACTGACAAAGAAAAAATTACACTAATTCTTCAAATGAAAAAGAGTTTCACAAAGAAAATGCATGAACAATCCTTCAAACCTTGAAATGCAAAGTTTCCTTTTCTAATGCAAAATACAAAAGAGGCAAACAAAAGGATTTAGTTTTCTTATTTTTCTTTTGAAATTATTTCCAGATGAGAAGAAAACATAAAACATAAACATGCTAATATATTTTTCTTTTTCAAATAACAATGCAAACAATGCAAAGAAAGAAAGAGACTTAACTAACATAAAACTAGGTTTTTTATTTTCTTTCTATCAAAGAAAAAATAACAAAAAATTCTAAAAGAAATTGGAGAATACACGATTCATGCCCCCCCTAGGGCCATTAGGGGAAATTGTTTTTAAAATGCAAATCATTTTACTTAAAAATGTAAGCTTAAAATAAGCCAAGAATGTTGGGAAACCAAGAGTAAGGTATTTTCTTTTTTTGTATGATAAACGTTCAGAACTTAACATAGAGAAACCAAACAAAGACTCAGGACAGTCCTGGTGACTGATCAAACCAAGCATTCAACCCAGAAAGGAAGATGTTTTTTAAAAAAAAATTCAACTTCACACAATTCCACGACTATTACCAATGCAACTCGCAGATATCCATGGGTTGTAGGGATGCAACATGTGGATGTACCTAGGATACAAAGATGTAACTCGCGGATGGAAAGGTAAGTTCATAAAATAAAAAAATGCCACTCTGAAACAAATGGATTCCGGACTTATGAACAATTCTTGTGAGGCTAAAAGACTTTGTAAAAGACTCAGAAACCAACTGAAAAAGACAAAGAAAGCAAGCAAGACACCTCAACCAAACTAACTCAACTAGGAGAATTCCTAGTGGATTCACCAATTCTGATTAAGAGATTTTTCCTCTATGATCGTGGGTCATGATCACAACAGAGAAAGATCAAGTGAAAGAGATAATTGTCTCCCCACAATGACAAAAACATAAAAATCAAAGAAAACAACTACTTTATTTAGGAGAAGGTAGGGATAGAGAGGAGAAAGTAAGGTGCACCTTCTTCTCTCTTTTAATGTTGATCCCTGCTCTAATTTGTTGAAGAAATCCTAATATTCTGTCGGAATTAACCTACAAGACATATACAAAACTAGGGTTGCGAAGAAAGTTGTTATACGATCATAAACATGTGCATGTAATATGTCAAATTCAAAGTAGGAATACAGATAAATGTACAATGAAGACAAATTTGGGGGAAAACAAGCTCTTTTATTACCAACAAGTGGAAAATGTAAGTTACAACCTTGTCCATCTTTATGCACTGTGTTGAAGCCAATTGTCTGGGTTCCTCTAGCAATCCTCAAGCATCAACTCAACCGATAAAGAATTCTCTCAATGACTTAGATAGGGATAAGGAGACACCGTAGAGTTACATCAAAGGAGAAAGAAGCTCTGGAAAAGGATTTTCCATACTAAAGGGGATGTTGCTTAGAGAATATAGGGAAATGAGGCTTGCTAGATGTTGGTAGCATAAATTTGCAGCAATGGAATTGTCCTCATATTTATCCCTCTATGGTTTTTTTATATCTTCCCAAAGAGGTTTGGGGAGTTGGATTTCGTTGTGTATGGGTAAGGGTCACTCAGAAATGATCCCAACTAAAAAACATGCCTGAAAACATGGAATTATTTTATTTTTCACCAAAAATGAGGGCATCTGAGGGTTACAGTGAGGAAAGGTGCATATGTATGTGTGTTGCACAAGGGAAACCCACGGATATGCTCTTAAAGAATGTTTTTTAGATGATTTTGGAGGTAAAGTTTAGGGAAAATTCTAGCAAGCATTGGGAAAGGGTTGGGCCATGGCACAAAAGCATAGGTGTGGATTTTTGTGCTATAACACAAGGATTTCCTTGTGAGGAAGGTTGAAGGAAATTTTGAAGATACCCTCTATACCCAACTCCAATATATGGAAGAAAAGCGCAGTAAAATTATTCTAGACAAAGAAAAGGAATGGCAAATGAAAAGTAGGGAAATATGACTTAATGTTGGGGATGGAAATAATAAATACTTCCATTAATTTTCCAATCATAGGAAAGCGATAAATACCATATAGGCCATTTCTATATTGAATGGTTTTCAAGCCTCTTCTTTTAAGAACTTGGTTGTTGAAGGAAAAAAACACTTCAAATATTTATTCCAGGAGTCTTTTGAGGCCACTATCAATCACATTCTTCAGGTTGCCTCACTATTCCCTCAATTTATCAACTAGGAATGGAATGATCACTTGATGGAAGAAGTATCCAAAGAGGAGTTGTCCAGAGTCCTTCATATCTTCCAAAAAGGAAAAATATCAGGTCTGTATGGGTTGTTGATCAAGTTTTAAAAATCTAATGTTTTGGTTTTGTAGGGGATGATATTCTAAAAGTTATAGAGTATTCTAAATATTCATGCCAGATCATTGCCCCTTTCAACACTACATGTATTTCCCTCATTCCAAAATTGGACAATCCCTCAACCTTTGATTTGTTTAGACCTATCTCCTTGTGTAATGAAATATATAAAATCATTTCAAAAATCATCACCATCCTTCTCAAATAAATCCTTTCTAAAAACATTATCACATTAACAATTTGTATTTCTCATAGGGAGAGAAATCCATGAATATATTGGGCTAGCCCAAGAAGGTCTCCACTCTATCCATACCCACCATCAGAAAGAAATTATATACAATATGGAACCCTCTAAGTCCTTTGATAGAGTTAGGTGGCTATACATCAGACAACTTCTTATTCATTTGGGGTTCTGTCATGAATTTGTTACCTTGGTTCTAAATTGTATTAGCACTACCTCTTTTTCTATTCTTATTAATGGAGAAACCACACCTTTCTTTAATGCAGAGAGAAGTATACAATAGATTTTTCCACTCTCTCCCCTTCTTTTCCTTCCAGTAGTCGAAGCTATCAACCGACTTATTCATGATTCCAAGAGAAAAAAAAAATTCAAAGGAATTAATATCAACCAAAAATGTTTATTATCCCACTTGTTATTTGTTGATGATATCCTGATTTTCTATGATCGAAATTTGTGCCATATGGAACACTTGGAAGCTATCCTTAAAAATTTTGGACTAGGAACTGGAATTGTTATTAATGGGAAAAAAATCCTTAATGTTTTGGTGGGGTTTATTGAATTATGAAAATGCATCTACATCCAATATCATGTCTCTTCATCTTGAATCGACTGGGGAAGGCTTCAAATATCCAGGCTTTACCTTATAACAAAACAAGTATAAAAAATCAGATTAGAATTGGTTGTTGGAAAAAATAGAAAACAATATACATATCTAGTTCCATAGATGGCTCTCTAGACCTGGCAGAGTGGTTATAGTCAAATTTTTGATATAAGAATTTCTATTCTATTGGGTTTCTTTAGCATTGATCCCAATTGGAATTCTATATAGAATAAGGCATGTCTCCTTTTGCTATCTATGGGTGGGTAAGGAGGAAAAAATACCTTTTTCTCTTGCATCTTGGAAATTCATTACTTCCCCTAAGGCCATGGATGGATGGGGATCAAACAATATCCACTGGTTATCAAGATACTTAGCTGTGAAGTGTGCCTAGCAACTGATCCAAGGATTTGGACTCTGGGAAAGATTCATGTGGAGAAAACATATCTAGCCAATTTCAATTTTTGATTGGATTCGATCCCATACAAAATCCTCTAAGAATGATTTGATTATTTGGAAAGACATAATCCATCCCTTCCCAATCATTGGTCAAGGATTTCACTAGAAAATTAGAGATGGCTCATAGGTGTTGATCGACAAGGACCCCTAGGTTGGTAGCCAAAATAGTCATATTCTCCATGATCCTCTGGTCGCTAAACTAAATCACGAGGGACTATTCCACCTAACCCAAATATCTCAAAGGGATTATGTTCTGGGTACTCAATTTTTGGCTAACTCCATTGAACTACAACTAGAAGGGGATCAAGCCATGGCATGGTAAAACTACACTCATGCATTACAAGAATCCTTTTCTACCCTTTCAGATCTCCTTGTCTAGTTGATCTAGGTCCATAATCCTTCAGGGATTTATATGCTAAAACAAGGCTATCTCTTTTTAGGTACTACAAATTCAAGATCCATGGTGAGGGGAAAAACTGTGGAAACTAAATTGTCCTCCGAAGGAAAAACTATTCATCTATTTTTTACTTAAAAATAAAGCTATGACATTGGAAAATATACAAAAATGATCCTTTCATGGGCCGAGTAAATGTGTTATGTTCTTTCAAGAAGGTGAATCAATGTAAAACCTTTTCTTACATTATCCCTTTACAAAATTTGTCTAGGAGGAAATCCGATCTGTGGTGGACCCAACTCATTTTTTAGAAGGACCCTCAATCGAGAAATGTCTATCAACCTAGCTATCAACATCTCATAAAATCCAACAGATAGTGCTACGACTTATTGTGGATTGGGATATCTAATTGGACAAAAAACACTCCATATTTTATAACAAGGATCCATCCCCACTCAAAATACTAGTTCAAAGCTTGGCCATCATGGAGGATTTCTTTACTTCCTAATCCACTTTTTCAAGGCCTCCTTGTTCAGACACACATATTCAAACCCATATCCCTTGGGCATGTTTTGATGGATCTTCTCAAGGGACTCTTCCTCATGGGGGTGTAAGAGGTATCTTGTACCTATATTTATATCGCTATATTTCCTTCTCTATTGGTCTTGGTCCAGCCACAAACAATATGGAAGAACTCATGGAACTTAAACTTATTCTTCACATAGCTAGAGAACACAATAGTTTTCAAATGCATATCTACAATGACTCAAATATTGTTATCAATCGGATGAATGACACCTCTAGACTCCACAACTACACATTGTAGCCACTCTTCGATAATATTCATCAGCTGGTTATCTCTTTCACTTACGTATCTTATGATCATGTTTATAGGGACAAGAACATTGTTGTCGACCATCTCTCCAAATTTGGATTGATCCTTAACTCCGACACATGGAAAATTACAAATTTCCAGGGAGACAACTAAGAGAAGCAATTTCATGAACCTTGACTTTAATTGACTATCTTTCCTTTTGTTAATGTTGCTAATCGGAAACTCAAATATTGCAAACCTTATTTTTGAGGATACATAGATGATATATATGGTATTGTAGTATCACAGTCGGCTATTTGTATAATTTTTTGGACATTATATGATACTATACGAATGGCACATGTTATTTATCTGAAAACAACAAAAAAATTTGGACAACACTTTGTGGCTAAATCTCCCATAGGAATGCCACCAGAAATTTACATATGTAAATTTTAGTTTCTTAATAAAATTTACAGGATATTTTTCCTGAGAAGAAAAAAAGGTAGCTATGTATCAGCCGCCAAAATGTACAGGATCTATTATGAGAAACCACCAATTATATAGAAAGAAATCAATCAATATATTCAGCTCGACAACAAATTCTTATCGTACGAGTTCATATGTCTATTACGTTCAACCTAATCCAATATGTTACTACGTGTTATTTACTCCCAAATCTATTCCCAAGTTTGTTTACAAGGACTAATTTGTAAATGCATATTAAATAATCTGACACTTGTGTGACTTATCCAATGAAAATGAAAAGTAGAAAATAACAATACACTGCACATATGGGGTCCATAGGAATTTGTGTACACGTGATGTTGGAGAAATAGATGGGGTAGAAAAACGTTGTTAAATTTTGCGTAGCACATTTAAACTCTGGGGACTTTATTTATGAAAATTTCCAAAGGTGGCATGCTTTGAGGAGAGTTAGAGATGCACCGAGATGTGATTCTGCATGCACAGGGTTTTGATTCTGCTTTCAATGGCTTCATAATAAAAATTTAGTTCACAATTGAGTGAATTCATCTCAAGGACTAGGGTGGGGAAATGATTCTGCTTTCAATGGCTTCATAATAAAAATTTAGTTCATAATTGAGTGAATTCATCTAAGGACTAGGGTGGGGAAATCCAGTTTGGAAATGTGGGTATTTGAAACTAGTGCAATATCACAGGTTTAAATGTGAGTATTTGAAAAAGAATATAATGTATTTATTTGGAACTAATACCTACCAAGAGGATCATGGAACTTGTTAGCACTATAATTCGTTCTTAGACTACTTTAAGAACAAGCCTAATACCCATCAGAATTTGAAAAATTAAATCAATTTAAATTGGGTGGATCAACAAGAAAGAACAAGAAAGAGGGAAATAATATGACTATAGATCAATGATCTACCATTGGGAATTGAGTCAAAACCACTCTACAGATTGAAAGAAATCAAGCTAAATATACATTTAAGAGATTATATGATGATGATTAGAAGAAAGAAGTGAACAAAAAGAAGAATGTCTGCTAAACAAAGATCCTCTTTGCACAATAGATTGAAAAATTTCTGAACAAAAACAATGATTAATGGGCCATCTAGAACAGATCCTTTGCTGCTCAGGGATCCATTAATCAAAGGAATCTTTTGATCCTCAAAACCTACAATACATTCAATCAAGAAGATAAAAATAAATGGGAAAACAAAGAATACAAGATGATAAAAAATTCTCATGAATCTTTAATGGAAAAATATTAATTACAACAGGCCCTTAGGCTTACAAATGAGGAGTTAAAATACTCCTCCATCTCTCTCCTCTCTTGGATCATGAATCCAACTTTTTCCTTATAAATATCCACTTCATATATAATGAATTATCTCTATCTACTCTAAGGAGGTCAAAACCAATGAGCTACATAGGATTCTCCTCCATTTAGGAGTCTGTTACAAAAGATTCCAACAAAAACATATCAAATTCTTATTTTTTGGGATCTTGTCTATTGTGATAAATGTCTTTTAAAACATGTCATGTTGTGTTATCTGGAGATGGAACACGTGTCCCTCATGCCCAAATAAATCCTGGGAAACCATTCAAACCTTCCCTGACAACTGGAAGCCTTCCTATAGCTCGGATTTGTCACACTGTTAGAGTTCACAACGCCTTTGACAACATGCATTGTGAACTTTCCTGCAGGTGATAATTTTGACTTTTCTCCCAAATTACGAGCTGGGTCGGGCTGATTTTTTTTAGATAGTCATGTTGATTAAGGTTGGTTGTCATTGATGTCAACCCTTGAAGAAATCCCGATAGAACCTAGGTTTGGGTAATGGACCCAAGTTTGTTGGATGGATTATGGTATGAGTTTTGACATAGTTGCAAGAAATACTATTATATATGGATGGTACATGTCATTTTATTTATGGTGGTATGTGGAACGTCACATAACTCCTCACAGTTTGAGAGTTATGGCCTTACGAAGTTCGAGGATCCTCTATGTCATCTAGAAGCCCCAAAAGGTCAAAGTAGTCAAAGTGGTTTAAGAGATTTTAAAAGGTAAATAATAAAGTGAAGTGATGAGTGTACTATAATTCAAAGTGAATACAAAATAAATTATTTAAATAATAAATTTAATGGAGAAATTAGAAGTGGGTTAATTCTAAAATAAGGAAAGTGGGTAAAGTGACCTAGAAGATGTTTTTAAGGAAGCTACTTGGAGAATATAAATAAGAGGCAAGACTCTCTCATTTTAAACAAAATTGATCATATTGAATACCTATAGGTTTCTGAGGTAACTGAAGGATATCTAAGCCGAATTATGAGGAAAGTGAAGAAAATAAGGTTGGAATTCAAGGAAGGATAAATTCTTTTGATGATGCTTTATAAGGTATGTTTTTTTCAGGTCATCTCACCATTTTCGCAATAAATGTTTTTTCTAGAATGATTCAAACCGTGAAATTTCTATTCCATTGAGGAAACATATCCAGTATCTATGGTAAAAAATTCAACTCGTGGGTTGTTTTATTTTTGGAGTTACACTCCGTGGAAAATAGGGTTTGTGGCTAGTCCTGAAACTAGTCAAAAATAGGTGTTTTGGGTAAAAACGTCGTAACTTCTTCATAACAGATCCAAATTCAGTAAGAAAAAATGTGTTGGTTAGGGTACAGTCTTTAGTATGTTTTGTGACAGTTTTAGATCAATTCAACAAATATTACGTGTGGGGTACACTCTACAAGGTCGCTCTCTAGAATAATCCAGAATTCAGCAAGGTGTGCCATTTTTTCTATAACTCCTTTTCTGAGAGGTTCCAAGTAGTGAAACCCATAGAAATTGCATAAAAAACACTGAAGAAAATTGTGTATCAGTTTCAGATATTTATTCATTACAGGTATGTGATCACATACACCAGGTCTATTACAAAGTTACAAATCATATCTGGATGATGAAATTGATGAGAGCTTTTGGTTGAGGTACAAGTTGGGTACATGGTTGAGACAAGTGGTTGATGATTTGGCACATATATGAGGTGTATAGTTGATAATGTTGGTACATATTGATGATTCATAGTTTATGAGTATTTGACACATGATTGGTACATACTTGGTACATTGTTGGTTGCACTTGTTTATGGTACACGTTGATTATAGATTGTTTGGTACAGGTTGGTGCATGGTTGATGCACTTGTTTATGTTACGGGTTGATTACATGTTGAGGTACAGGTTGATGCACGGTTCAAGTTTATTGGTACATGTTTACAGCGGTATATCTCACAGTGATATTGTGACAATGGTTCCATCATTCTACTTCTACTTTAGGGTGGTTGGACAGGGCAAGGCAGGTGGTTTTAGCCACCTTACTATTGTATCTAGAGAACATAGGGGGTTTTAGGCTCCTTTTGGTTGTAGCCAGAGAATTGGGGAATTGGAGCTTCCCTCAGGTTGTATCCTGAGAAACTAGGGGGTTGGAGCCTCCTTTCAGTTGCAGCTGGAAAACAAAGGAAGTTGGTTCTTCCAATGAATGTAATTCTTCAAGACATATAAGAAAAATCATTCTGTGGTTTTCTCTCGATTTGGGTTTTCTGGTGTACTGTGTATGTGTGTGATTGTTCATTTCTTATTGCTCATTATTGGATAATAATTCTACATTGATATAACACTTGGATTATTTGGAGAACAAAGATTATAATTATGGTATTACTAATTCACCCACCCTCTCAGTAATCTAACAATTGGTATCAGAGCAGGTTCATTTAAAAATCATTTTAACCATTGAAAGGTAGATCATGGAGAGTACCAACTTGTATAAAAATGGAATACCACAGTTTGATGGAAAAAAATATGTTTTTTGGAGCATAAGGATGAAGAAATATATACAGCCATAGGGATTTCAAGTTTGGCAATCAATTGTAGATGGATACACAGAACCAACAATTCCACCAACAAATGACAAAGAAGTTAAACTCAGTGAGAATAATTCCAAAGCCAAAAATGCACTTTTGAATGGTCTCAGTGATACAGTATTCACCAAAGTTGCACATTGTAAATCTGCTAAAGAGATTTGGGACAAGCTTCAAAATATTTATGAAGGAGATACAAAAGTCAAAGAAACAAAGCTTCAAACTTACAGAGGTCAGTTCAAACAACTAAAAATGAAGGACGATGAGAATATTGCAACCTACTTCTTGCGAGTCGATGAAACAGTGAATGCAATCATAGGATTGGGAGAAGAAATCGAAGAATATGTAATTGTTCAAAAGCTACTAAGATCTCTTCCTATGAGATTTAACCCTAAGATATCAGCACTAGAAGAAAGATCGGATCTAAACTCAATAAGAATGGACGAACTACATGGAATCTTCACAGCATATGAAATGAGAAATGAACAGGAAAATATAGATCTAAAAGAAGCATCCAAAAGATCAAATAAAAATAGAAAAGAAGAATACAACAACAACAATGACAACTCAAAAGATGATGAAGAAGTGGCCAACTTCGTCAAAAGACTGAACAAGGGAACCGACAGTAGGTATAGAAGTAAGATTCCTTTAATTTTTTTTTAATTGTGATGGTATTGGTCATTTTGATAACAAATGTCCTCATAAGAAAAAGAGAAATCATGAAGGTTACTCAAAAGGGAAACACACATATAAAGGAAAAAGAACTAAAAAGAAAGTTTTCAAGAAAATATTATGCACCAAAGAAGATATCTCATCATCAAATGAAGATGAAGTCAGTGACAGTGAGACATGAAGAGTTCTATTCATGGCAGTAAAAGACTCTAACAGAGAAGACTCTGAAGAAGAATATGAAGAAGCTGAAGAAGAATGTGAAGAATTCGAAGAAGAAATTGAAGAGGTGGAAGTTGACTTTCAAGAAGAATTAATGTGTGCCATAGAATTTATCAGAAAATAAAAGAAGAAGAACAATAAACTACAAGAAGAACTAGACAAAAAAAAAAGAGTCAATAACTAGAACAAATGATCACAAAATTGAAGGTTCAAATAGAAAAAAATAAAAGAATTGAAGAAGCACTCAAAGAACAGCTAGAAGAAAATGACAGAATCATTGGAAACTTGGAAGCATAGATTGTCACATTAAGAAACGATATTCAAAATAAAAATATGCAGAATAAATCAAAATTTTTGGATGACATTATCAGAAGTCAAAAATCTCATTTTGACAAGAATGGACTTGGATACAATCAGACAAAAAAGGGATCAAGCTCCAAAACAATAGAGCAAGAAAAATATCCAAAAATCTATGCAAAAACAATGAAAGGGGATAGGAATATATACAAGGAAGACTACATGGACACTCCTCCACCAAGAAGATTTAGATTTCAGAATAAAAAATTAACAGATAAGCCTGAAGAAGAAGAAGGATTCACAAGAGCACCTCCTTTCAGAAGATCCTCAACTCCCATGTATCAAACTATATTTTTCGTTTTATGTTATGCATGTAATGATTTTGGACATAAAGTTGTGAATTGTAGAGCTAACAATAGGAACAATAACTACTTTGAGAGTAATATACAAAGGGGTTATCCAACAAGGCCTAGTGAAACATAGAGAAGTTACAACAGGTTTGAATCTTTGAGCACTGAAGTGGAATGCTAAAAATGTAACAATTTTGGACATATGGCCAAACATTGCAGAATGACATTCCCTCCTAAAGAACTGCAACAGAGTAACACCAATCACAGACAGGAACCTCAGAAAAGAACATGCATAAGAAAGCAGGATCAATATAACAATGAAGAATGCACACTCGCTCTACAAGCTAAACAGAATAACGTGGTTGGTATGTTGACAGTGGATGTTCAAAACACATGATAGGTGATAGAGACAACTTTCTTACATTACGAAAGGAAAGAGATGGATCAGTCTCCTTCAGAAATGATGATTCAACCAAAATCATTGGAAAAGGAACAATCTGAATTGGGAACAAGAATGAAAAGGTAGAAAATGTTCTACTAGTAGAAGATATGAAACATAATCTTCTAAGTGTGAGACAAATGTGTGACCAAGCTCATAAGCTTACTTTCGATTCACAAAAGTGTGAGATAAGAAAAGAAGGTATAGGGAAATTGGTCGCTACGACTGCAAGAACTTCAAGCAACATATATGTGTTAAGAGAAATTGGAAATGAAAAGTGTTGTTTAGGAAAGGAAGATGAAAGTTGGCTATGGCACAGAAGAATGGGTCACATACATTTTGATGACCTTGTTAAATTCAGTAAAAGAGAAGCAGTCATAGAAATTCCCCAGATCACGAAACCAATGAACACTTTATGCAAGCATTGTCAACAAGGAAAGCAAACAAAGACCAGGTTCAATTCAAAGGAATATTCAATGAAAATACCACTGGAAATTGTGCATAATATTCTGGTTGGACCAACTGAAACCAAGGGCTTAAAATGTGAGAAATACTTTATGTTATTAGTTGATGATTATACAAGAATGACTGCGGTTTTCTTTCTCAAGAATAAGTCAGAAGCTTTTGAAAACTTCAAGATCTACGAGGAAATGGTTGAAAATGAAATGGATTCAAAAATCAAATGCTTAAGATCTGATAATGGAGGACAGTTCACCTCAAAGGAATTTATGGACTATTGCAACAATCATGGAATAAAAAGACAATTCTCCATTGCTAGGACACCTCAACATAATGGAGTTATTGAAAGAAAGAACAGGGAAGTATAGGAAATGGCTCAAACAATGCTGATGGATTCAAAATTGACAGATATTTTTTAGGCATAGGCACTACTACATCAATCCATATTCAAAACATAGTAATGCTTAGAAACAAAATTGACAAAACCCCTTATGAACTATGGAAAGGAAGACCAGCAAATGTAAAGCACTTTAGATTTTTTAGAAGCAAATGCTATGTCAAAAGAGAAGATGGCGTAATGGGAAAGTTTGACTCTCGTGCAGACAAAGGAGTACTTGTTGGTTACTCAAGTACAAGGAAAGCATACAAGTTTACAATCTAAGATTAAATAAAGTTGTGGAAAGCATCAACATGACAATTGATGAAACAAGCATACCATAATCAAAGGAAGAAGAAAATAAATCAATGAAACAACCCTTAGAATAAGAAGCAAAAGATGAAAAAGAAGTAGAAGAGGAAGATGAAGAGAATCTAATAGAAGAAGAAGAGAAAGTTCAGGAAGTGTCTCCAAAGACACCTAGCAGAAAAGTACAGAAGAATCATCATTCAGATCATATTATCAGAAACAAATATACAGGAGTTGAGACTAGAAGAAAAATTCGTTCACCAAAACAAACTCACCAAGCACTCTTATCTACAATTGAACCAAACTGTTTTGAAGAAGCCAGCCAGGATGAATTTTGGAAAAAGGCCATGGATGAAGAATTGGATCAAATAGAGAAAAATGACACTTGGAAACTGGTTCCAAGACCAAAGAATAAGAATGTGATCGACACAAAGTGGGTCTTTAGGAATAAATTGAATGAAGATGGACAGGTTACAAGGAACAAAGCTAGATTGGTATGTAAAGGATATGCACAGGTTGAAGGAATCGACTTTGAAGATACATTTGCTCTAGTTGACAGAATGGAAGCAATCTGTTTACTTTTAGCTTATGCATGCTCTAAAAATATTAAAATGTATCAAATGGATGTAAAATAATTTTTTCTGAATGGGGAACTTTAAGAAGAAGTCTAAATTGAACAACTAGAAGGATTTCAGTTGTCAGAAAACGCAGATTATGTGTGTAAATTAAAGAAGACCTTGTATGGTCTAAAACAGGCTCCTAGAGAATGGTACTCTAGATTGGATAAGTATCTACAACAGGAAGGGTTCATAAAAGGAAGTGCAGACAACAACCTCTACATCAAGGTAAGTCAAGGTAACATTTTATTAATTGAATTTTATGTTGATGATATTATTTTTGGTAGTGATGATGACAGGTTAAGCCAGAAATTTGAAAAATATATGCAAAATGAATTTGAAATGTCATTACTTGGAGAACTATCCTTCTTTCTGGGACTTCAAATATGTCAAAGCAACCAAGGAATTTTTATTTCTCAAACCAAGTATATCAGAGAAATGTTGAAGAGGTTCGGAATAGAAGATTGCAAACCAGTTATCACTCCCATGCAAACTAATTGCAAGTTGAGCAAAGATGATGACTTGAAGTCTACAGATCAAAGGAAATACAGGTCAATGATTGGCATCCTACTATATTTGACAACATCTAGACTATATGTAATGCAGACAGTTGGATAGGTGGCACAATTTCAAGCAACACCAAAGGAATCACATGTATTAGCAATGAAGAGGATTTTCAGATATCTCAAAGGAACATAAGAGTTTGGATTATGGTATCCAAAA
>JZKD02S0051178.1:189818-213981 GCA_000966675.3 Picea glauca | reverse complement strand
TGTATTAGCAATGAAGAGGATTTTCAGATATCTCAAAGGAACATAAGAGTTTGGATTATGGTATCCAAAAGGAAATGATCTATCACTTATTACCTACACAGATGCATATTGGCCAAGTTGTATTGATGACCGATGAAGCACCAGTGGAGCAACATTCTACTTGGGTGAGGGTTTAGTATCATGGTTAAGAAAGAAATAATCATATGTATCCTTATCTACAGTCGAGGCAGAGTATATTGCAACAACATCATGTTGTACACATGTTCTTTGGATGAAACAAACTCTGACAGATATACAAGTTGAGTATGATGAGGCCATTCCAATCTATTGTGATAATACAAGCGCCATCTGTATCTCGAAGAACCCGGTGATGCACTCCAAGACAAAGAACATTCCAATCAAGTATCACTTTCTACGGGAGCATGTTGCAGAAAATAACATTAGAGTTGAGTATGGGGGCACAAAAGAACAAGTGCCAAACATCCTTACAAAACCACTTCCATGATAAGCCTTTGAATATCTTCACCAAAGACTTGGAGTTATTTCTACTCCAAAATGAATTATTTTTTAATGCCTATCTTATATGTCTTAGATGTACATGAGGAAGCACCATAAAGAGGACAATTCAGTCAGGGGGAGCAGCCCCATATGGAAAGATACCTTTTCCATTGATGACAAAGAGGGAGATATTCATCATATACAGAGGATAGAGGCATGGTTCCAGGGGGAGAAATGGTCACAGAGATGTAGAGGATAGAGGCATGTTTCCAGGGGGAGCATGAGTGATATGACTTTAGTACTGCATGACATATTTTTAGTTTTTCATCAGAGTGTTTCCATCAATTCCAAAGAGGGAGATTGTTGATTGAGGTTGGTTGTCATTGATGTCAACCCTTGAATAAATCCTGGTAGAACCCAGGTTTGGGTAATGGACCCAAGTTTGTTTGATGGATTATGTTATGAGTTTTGACATATTTGCAGGTAAAACTATTCTATATGGATGGTACATGTCATTTGATTTTTGGTGGTATGTGTAAAGTCACATAACTCCTCACGGTTTGAGAGTTATGGCCTTATGAAGTTGGAGGACCCTCTTATGTCATCTAGAAGCCCCAAAAGGTCAAAGTAGTCAAAGTGGTTTAAGAGATTTTAGAATGTAAATAATAAAGTGCAGTGATGACTGTACTATAATTCAAAGTGAATACAAAATAAATTATTTAATTAATAAATTTAATGGAGAAATTAGAAGTGGGTTAACCCTAAAATAAGGAAAGTGGGTAAAGTGACCTAGAAGATGTTTTTAAGGAAGCTACTTGAAGAGTATAAATAAGAGGCAAGGCTCTCTCATTTTAAACACACTTGAGCATATTGAATACATATAGGTGTATGAGGTAACAAAATAATATCTAAGACGAATTTCTAAGGAAAGTGAAGAAAAGAAGGATGGAATTCAAGGAAGGATAAATTCTTTTGATGATACTTTCTAAGGTATGTTTTTTTCAGGTCATCTCACCATTTTTGCAATAATTTTTTTTTCTAGAATGATTCAGACTTTGAAATTGCTATGAAATTGAGGAAACATATCCAAGTACCTGTGGTAAAAAATTCATCTTGTGGGTCGTTGTATTTTTTGAGTTATAGTCCATGGAAAATAGGGTTTGTGGCTAGTCCTAAAACTAGTCAAAAATAGGTGTTTCAGGTAAAAGAGTCATAACTTCTTCATAAAAGATCCAAATTTAGTAAGACCAAATGTTTTGGTTAGAGTACATTCAGTAGTATGTTTTGAACAATTTCATATCAATTCAAAAAATATTCCGTGTGGGGAATGATCTACAAGGTCGCTCTCTAGAATAAGCCAAAATTCAGCAAGGTGTGCCATTTTTGCTATAACTCCTTTTCTGAGAGGTTCCAAGTAGTGAAACCTGGAGGAATTGCATAAAAAACACTGAAGAACAATGTGTATTGGTTTCGGATATTTATTCATTATATTTATGTGATCATATATACCAGGTCTATTATAGAGTTACAAATCATATCTGGATGATGAAATTGATGAGGGCTTTTGGTTGAGGTACAAGTTGGGTACATGGTTGAGACAAGTAGTTGATGAGTTGGCACATACATGAGGTGTATAGTTGATTATTTTGGTACATATTGACGAGTCATAGTTGATGAGTACTTGAAACATGATTGGTACATACTTGGTACATGGTTGGTTGCACTTGTTTATGGTACAGGTTGATTACAGATTGTTTGGTATAGGTTGGTGCATGGTTGATGCACTTGTTTATGGTAAAGGTTGACTATAGATTGTTTGGTACAAGTTTTTGCATGTTTGATGCACCTTTTTATGGTACAGGTTGATGCATGGTTCAAGTTTATTGGTACATGTTTACATCAGTATATCTCACAATGATAATGTGAAAGGGGTTCCATCATTCTACTTCTACTTTAGGGTGGTTGGACAAGGCAAGGATAGGTGATTGTAGCCACCTTCCAGTTGTATCCGAAGAAAATATGGGATTGTAGCCTTCTTCTGGTTGTAGCCATAGAATTGGGGAGTTGGAGCTTCCCTCAAGTTGTAGCCTAAGAAACTAGGGGGTTGGAGATTCCTTCCAGTTGCATCTAGAAAAGAAAGGAAGTTGGTGCTTCCAATGAATGTAATTATTCAAGACATATAAGAAAAATAATTCTGTGGTTTTCTCCCGATTTGGGTTTCCACGTAAAACACTAGTGTACTGTGTATGTGTGTGATTGTTCATTTGTTATTGCTCATTATTGGATAATAATTCTACATTGATATAACACTTGGATTATTTGGAGAAAAAGGATTATAATTATGCTATTATTGATTCACCCCCGCCTCTTAGTAATCCAACAATTCAATGGTAATATGGTTCTTCTCCATGCCAAATTTTAGAACAACCCAGATGGGAATTAAAAAGTTACTATCAAAACATGACTTTGTTGTGTGTTAATTGCTACAAATTGTCCCAAATTACTAGTTCGCAGTGCCAGTGAGTCCAGGTGCTATGAAATTTTCTGTAGCATCATGTTTCACTTTTTACAAAGCTTCAACATCTCAAAACTTATACTAGGAGTCCAAAAATACAAAAAAACTTCATTATCTTGATATATAATTGGAGGAAAAACACCAAAACTGCTAGTTATAGTTCAAAAATCATAACCATCACCAAAATGTTGTAAATGAATATCATAAGGTGCAGTCCTCACAATATCCGCTCCCTTGTGAGTCTTCTTATTTTTCTAACTATCCCTAATCATTTCTTGAAGAATATTTTCTGTAATTTGTTATGATAGTTGGTGTGTGAAAACATGATAAATAGGAATTCTAGAGTTTAATGACAAAGTTGTTTTCCTAGAGTTCACCTTGTCCAAATATTATACACCTCAGTGGTATGAAATGGAGAAAATTTTAGAAGGGAGTATAAAAGGTAAAACCACTGATATTTGTAGTAAAATGAAGACAACGGAAATTTATTTGCTAAAATAGGGTTTCAATAGCAATAGTATCAGTTTGCAGCACCAATATGGTATGCAATTTTATCTTAATTCTACAAATGATTAACAATATTCCTCATATTTTATAGGGATCTCATAGAATTGGTTAAGACTGGGTTTCATATTGATTTATAAAATGAGGCTTTTGACAATCTGGAAACAAAGGATTCACAGCGCCTAGTTTGCAGTGTGTAGTGGTGATGCAGAGTCATATCAAGAAGTTTGCAACATTGAGGTATCAGTGGGACAGATGGATTTCTTGCAAAGGAAATGATAAGGAGAGGTTGAGATAACAATATTGATTGGTGGGAATATTTTTAGAGCACCATAGAAGTGGGTTTGAGAGTTGGAAGAAAATGGGATTGACCAGTGCGTAACGCCAATAATTTCAGCAGCATAAACTCCTCTTTCAACCTTTGAACAATATGCATATTGTCAAGGAATACCTGATAGAACTGAGTTTAATGTTGGTGCTTTGTGAACCTAATTTGGTCTATTTGAGAGGCATCCAAACTTGAAGTATCCTTCATCTAATCTGTAGCACCAGTCTGCAGCGCCAATTTGAAGTGCTAAGTTCAAAATCCAATAGCGCGCTTCAAGGAAACTGTTATAAATTTATGTGACATAATCCTTGAAAATATAATTAAATGAAGGCGTTGAAAACCACAAAATTCCCCTTGAAACATTTCTTAGTTGCAATAATGAAATATAATTGCATGAGGTACTCATAAGTATCTTGTGAACATTCCTGGTGAGTTGGAAAAAATTACACCTGACCATTTCATGTGCTAACAGAACCAAGGGGAGATTAGAACCAAAATATATTATGTGACCTTGGGTCTTGGATGTTGTCTTAGTCACCATTGAGATGGGGGCTCGATTAATATCAATCTTCCTGTAGGTTTTCATGTCCAATGTCTGCAAGGTAAAGGTTGAATCCATGAATTTGGATTCACTACCAGGATGAGTGATACAACTTTATTTTCCACCATTGATTCTCATGGAGGGCACATAGTTGATACAAAGATGAGACACATCCTTCTATCTAGGATTCAGTGTTTTTTCAAGGATGTTGTTCTTGCTTTCCTAGATATAACACAACCAATTTTGTTTTGCATAACTATTCATTCACAATCGTCGCTAGTGGAAGTATTGTTGGGTCACGATCACCTCAGTAGACTCTAGAATTGGTGATTTATACTATCAAGAGGGTTCTGATAGTATAGAAATACTCTCTGTTTGAGCCTCTTGATTTCTTCTTATGTTTCCAAGTGTATTTTAGGTGTTGAGTGTTTCTCGCATTTTCTTTTGTGAGTTTAAAGTGGATTTGAGGTTTTTTTGGGGTGATTGCATTTCATTTGACTGAGTTCTAGCCTAGTTTTTCATTTTCCATCCTTTTCCCCCATGCGATGACCTATTTATAATAAGTTGTTAGTTGTGTACATTTTCAATCATGACTAGTCACTACCCAAGTGAGGTTGGGTTGTGACCTTCCTTGTAGGGTGCACAAAAAAAGGTCTATAGGGTGCGAAAAAAATCCATTTTTTGTGAAAGTTTTTATGGATTTTTTCCTATGAAGCCTAGGGTCCCTATTATTGGGAAAGAAAACCTTTAGTACTTAGTTTTTGAAGTAAACTTTCATTATTATTTGCATGGAATAAAAGATAAAAATAAAAATTTCATTTTGCAATCATCCCTTTTGGAGCATTTTAGGACCTCTTTTCAGAATTGCATTAGAGTGTTGCTTGTGAATTTTGGGGTCTAAAATTGTCTTTTGGAGTGATTGATAGTCCCATTTGGTTTGAGCGACTGTTGTCTTGTTTTTTATTGAGAAAAATAAACCTCTTATTCATTCCCTTAGATGTTTTTTATTGAAGAAGAAAGGATTGCATTCCTTTCATTTTCATTCTTTGTCTTTCTTTGGATTGGAAAGAGTCAAAACACCATTAAAGTTTATTCCATTACCCTTGAGTAATCAACAGCCTAATAAAGAGAAGTTCTTAATTTAAAATTAATTAGACTATTTCTTTATAGAAAACCAATATTAGACAAGATTTAGGGCCCTGATGTAGGATTGGAGAGTAAACTCTCCAAGGCCACAAACCCAAACCTAGAAATAATTAACAAGATCAACATAAATAAATTTTCACAATGTGTGTGCCAAGAAGCTCCTCTAACATAGGATTAAAGTATGAGGTTGTATTGGGGAAAGTAGGGTGATATCCCCTCCTTGATTGTATTTTTGTTTTCTATATTTCTTCAGCTACTACCTATACAGGGGTTTCATTAGTTCCCACACCTCCTTGCAAGGTAGCGCTTTCGAAGATTCAATATTAGTTACCGTGACCTTACTTGTGGTCAAACCTTCAATTGTTCACCCGGTCATTGATTATGAGGTGGTATCCTTAGTGGAATTTCCTAGGTAGCTTCAGAGGTGACTTGTGGTGGGAAGTTCTCGAAATACCCATGGTATATGTTGGATCCATGTTTCAGTTCACCCGAAGGGTGGTCTCCTTAATAAAGGGCACTTGCACCAGTTAGGGCTATTACGTGAGGGTTATCATAACTATTCCTCATATCTTCATTGGCTAATATTTTTGGGACTTGACATCGCCCATATGGTTTGTTTTCAGAAGGCCCCTTGATATATTGGTTTTCCTATTGATAGCCTAGATTTGCTAGGGGTTTTGTCTATGGTGAAGTTTGTGTCTAGTTGAGCATAGGTTGTTTTTTTTTGGATTAAAAAATGAATTTCATTATGGTTGACCAACTTATTCACTCGTATCATCTAGATTTTTACTCATTTAGTTGAATAGATATTTTGGTGAATTTTTCTCATTTTTAGCAGTCCTCATATAATGTTAAGCATTAGTGAGTCATCCAATAGGGAAGGACCAACTTGTACATCCCCACATGTGTTTGGATAAGTCACAATGACCACCTCCTTGTCACCATTTAGTGGGATGGGTAATATCATGTATATTCCTATGACATCCAATCATTCCATCTAGGGGATGCCACCAATAAATTTATTTCCCTCCATAGATCTAACCAACATTTGTACGCCCATTGCATTGTCGCAAGGGCCCACATATGGATTTGTTTCTAGTGGGGGGGATGCCTTCGTTTTACTACCAAAATTGGATTCCATTCTATATTTGGTAACCCTATAGGTATCCCGATGATACTAAATGCTAATTTCCCATTTTTTTGGAATTTTAACCCTTGGAGTAGTCTTGCCCCTTGTGTTTTTCCTAATGTTGGGGGTAGTTATGTCTCTAGGGGAACCTATGTCCCTAGGGGTAGTTATGTCTCTATGAGCACCAATTTCCCCAGGGTAAACTATCTCTTTGGGGTCACCAATTTCCATGGGGGTAGTTATATGGGGAGATCAATGTTGTCATGCCCCACAAACATTCCCTTTGCACCAACCACTA
Source organism: Picea glauca (assembly GCA_000966675.3). Lineage (NCBI taxonomy): Eukaryota > Viridiplantae > Streptophyta > Pinopsida > Pinales > Pinaceae > Picea > Picea glauca. The sequence continues at coordinate 207,022 of JZKD02S0051178.1, read as the reverse complement.
GTCATGTGCCAATAAATTATTTTGTGACTACTAAACAAGGGACCCCTTTCAAATGGGACTCTTGTGATTTTACCTCCTTTGTATGTTGGTACCCATTTGATGCCCATCTTGAATATTCCTGGATTTTCTATGGGTTTTCCAGTTTGGTTGATGTCCGTTGTGAGTGTTCCAAATGCTCCTAAAAATTCTTTTCCAATAAAATGTATTCTTCCTCCTTCCTCCTCTTCTGGTGAAAGTTCATTTCCTAGTAACTAGAAGTATAAAAGGAATCCAAAGAGGAAGAATAATAAGAAGAAGAAAATACAAAGGGAGAAGTCACTATCCATTGCAAGTCATACTAGACATGAGAAACCAACCATTGCAAGTCATGTTGGGGGAAAAAAACTAGTCACTGCAAGTCATACCAGAGAAGAGTAACCAACCACTACAAATTATGTTGGGGGAAACACACCAGTCACTACAAGTCATACCGAAGATTTATAATCATCCACTGAAATTCATACTGAGGGAAATGAACCAACCACTACTAGTCATGATAGGGGCACTGATATTGTTGAAAAAACTATAAGAGAAAGGATCAAGCCTAAATTCCCTTTTACAATTTGCAAGGAAGATCACATTACTCATCTATGTCCTCTTATTCCAGAGATAAAAAGAGTGTGGTCCATGTATGAAGGTTATTGTACTCTAGAACCACCTATGATTTCTCAACAATATACTCAACCATTGTTTGATGAAGTGGTCATGTTGATGCCATATTTGACCGATCCAAATATTCCTTTGGAGAGTGATGTTTCTACCAAATAAGTTTTCTTCACTACTAGTTGAGAACCTTTTGAACAAGGGGTCATCCCACTCACCTTGAGCATTCTCCCTCCAAGTCATAAGAGTGTTTCCTTTGATTGAAATGGTCTTTTTGAGCCTCTCCTTCCTTATGCTTCACCCTTCCATATAGGGGTTGAATATTATTCAAGAAACATATATAGATGTATAGTGGATGAAGGAGCCTCTACAAGCATTTTATCCTCCTTGGTTTGGAAAGCTATAGGTTCTCCCTAGATTATGTCAACTCCTAGTCAGCTACTGGATTTTGATAGAAGACTTAATGAATCTTTGGGGATTCTTCCTTGGGTGCCTATCACGTTAGGTGGGAATACTATTATGTTCGATATGATAATGGTGAATGGACCATTAGACTTCAACATGCTTCTTGGGCTTGATTATGTGTATTTTATGAATTGTTTGGTGTCTACACCATTTCAAGTGATGCATTTTCCTCAAAATGGGAGCATTGTAACCATAAATTAGATTTCATCTAATAATCACCATACTTATTTTTTATTAGACTATGCTACCACATTTTATGTTCCTAGTATTTAGGTGTACTCTAGCCCGCCATGGGTGAATTATTTGGCATCATATCCTCAATGTTCAATTTATTCTAAGAAGGATATTTTACACTCATATTTGCATTCTTGGGACATGGTCCAAAAATTTGATCATGGGATTCGATCAACATCTGCTAACACTAGTCAGAAGCTCCATCCTCATATGGAGTATGATCAACCTACTATGTCCATATGAAATGTTGACTCTCTTAGTTCATGTGAATCCCTTGATTTTGAGTTTCCTTCTGAAGAGGCCATCCTGGAAGTCATGGCTTCCATTGATAAGCAATGAAAGGATGAGAGTCATCACACCTTCCTTTTCCCTAATTTATAGTCAACGAGAGTTGAAATTTTTGGACAGTTGGTTGTAATTGATGTTGTTGGAAAGTTGGTTGTCATTTATGTCAACAATCAATGGTTGGCATTGATGTCAACAGATGTGATGGGTGTATTTGGAGAAGTATCCAAACTGGTCCCGTTATGGCATAGCTATAAGCATGTCCCTCATAGGAAGATGCTTTGAAGAAGTCTACAATAAAACCATAGGTGTTTTCATGAAGCATGGAGATTTTTTAGGAATAAGGATATGAAAGACAATGTAAATTTAGGTAACAGACTCATAGATGGATAGTCTGTGTTACGTCGTTTCCAACTGTAGGTGGAACGCCACATAGTTCCTCGCGATTGAGGAGTTACGAGGTCCTGAAATTGGAATCCCAAAATATGGGTTAGGAAGCCTCTAATTGGTTTCAATTCATTAATGAAAGGGTAAAGTGGTTGTAACAAGAAAGTTCAAGAATCCCTAAATTTGAGGAAAGAGGTTACTTAGAAAAAGTATATATACACCTCAAGAAGTCACTCATAAGTACATTCACACACACATTCTATTGAATATATTCCATGTGAGTAAGTGATTCTTATCCAAGGTAACCAAGGAGATATGAGGCTAATTTCATAGGGAATATGGAGTGAAGAAGGGAGAAATTCCAAGGGAGGATGAAGTCTTGTGATGATGTGTTCTAAGGTATATTATTTAAAGATAATCTTACCATTTTCTCTATAACTCTTTTTCTAGAATGAATCATATAGCAAAAATTGGAGTTTGTTGAGAAGATGTATCAAGGTACTTGTGGTAAGCATTTTAGTTTATGGGTTGTTGTATTTTTGGATATACACTTGATGGAAGATAGGGTTTTTGGCTAGTCCTGAAACTAGTCTCAAATAGGTGTTCCGGGTAAAACAATCATCACTTCTTCATAGAGGATCCCAATTATATGACACCAATTGAAGTGGAAATATAAGCATCTTTAGTATCTTTTGTGTTAGTTTCAGAATACGATATCAAATATTGAGCATGGGGCATGTTGTACAAGTTCTCTCTCTAGAATAGGCTAAAATTCAGGAATGTTTTCCATTTTCTCTATAACTTCTGTTCTGAGAAGTTTCAAACCCTAATATTTTTAGTATATGGAAGAAACATATTAGAGTATTTGTGGTTAAAATTGTATACCTTCATTCATTATAGGTATGGAGTTATGCTTGTTGAAAGTTAGGGTTTGTGACTAATCCAAAACTAGTCTCGCGAGACTAAGGTAAAGTTTGATGAATATGCTATTCTCTTGTTGCTGAAGTTGAGGAAGAGGTATAGGTATGTAATTTTGGGTATCAGGTCTGCTAAAGGATTAGAGGTATTTTTTACATGTGTTATTGAGGGTAATTTTTATCGTACATGTTTGAGGCATGTATTGATGATTATTGTACATGATATGGTACACCTTTGTGATGATATGATACATTGTTAGAAGTGTATCTTGGCTATCTTGGTATCTGGTTTGGTATATGTCATGGTCATGTTATCACATGCTTGAGGCACATCTTATGGTACTTAGTTGAGACACATCATTGATGATAACTTATGGTACATGGTGTATGGAGTGATTGAGACATATCACGAGTGATATGGTATATGCTTGATGCATATCTTGGTGATGTTATGGTACATACTTAGTGATGATAACACATGTTGAGACACATCTTGGTTATGTTATCATTCATGGTTTGATACTTATTTTGGCACATGTTTGAGGTACACCTTAGGGATGTTATGGTACATTGATTAGTATCACATATTGGATATATTGGTATCTTGGTATCTTGGTTATCTTAGCACTTCATTGATGATATCTTATGGTACATGGTGTATGGCATGAGTGATATAGATGCATGAGATGGTATAGTTTTGATACATGATATGGTACATGGTTGATGTACTTGGTATGGTACATGGTTGATTCATGGTATGGTATAGGCCAATGTACATGGTATGGTACATGGTTGATGCATGATATGGTACAGGTTTGATGTACATGGTATGGTATAGGTTCTAGTTGATCATTGATGTACATGGTTTGGTGATGGTTTTTGTATCCATGTGAGTGGGTCAGTTAGTTGATGATGGTATATTGATGATAGAGATAGTGAAAAATATAGTGACAGGTTGGATTATTGTTTGATCATCAATAATAGATTGATTTGACAATGACAATGACAGGTTGGTTGATGTGGAAAGTGACAAGTTGGTTGATGTATTGGTGACAATGGAAGTTATAGTTTGATCGATGGTAGTGATAGTGAGTCTACACTTATATTTCATGGAGGAAGGATGGGCAAGGAAAGGGGGTTGCAGCCTCCTTCCAGTTGGTGTCGAAAAATTTAGAGAGTTGGAGCTTCCTTCAAGTTGGTACATGTAAATCAAGGAGTCTTAGCATCCTTCTAGTTGGTATCGAAGAACTCAGGGAGTTGGATCTTCATTAAGGTTGGTTCCTGTAAATTAGTTGGGTTATAGTTTTGGATGTTGTTGGCTCCTAGATGTATATTGTATTGTAAAAAATGTATCACTATGAATTAATATAAAATATGTTGGTTTTCCTAGTTTGGGTTTCCAGGGGAAAAATCTTTGTGTAATGTGTGTATTTTCCATTGTATCTTTTATGTTCTTTTATTAAAAATATGTTTACAGTAAAATATTGTACAAGGTTAAAATCTACATTTGGTATTAGAGATTTGTTGGCTTCAGGGGGACGCCTTTGTGGTCAAGGGTTTGGATCAGAACTGTGATAAGCCTTTTTACAACGAGAGATCTATGGTATTGGTTTTTCAGGTTAAAAGAAATGGCAAACAATTTGAAAATGGAGATCGAGAAGTTTAATGGTAAACGTTTTGAGATGTGGAAGGTCAAGATGAAATATTTGTTGGTGGACATAGATCAGGGGATCACGGTGGATCCATGTACTGCACCTACAAGAAATTCAACAAATGACTAGAAAAATTTGGATCAAAAGGTAGAGCACAATCTGACTATGTCTCTTAGATTCAATATTACTGAATGTGTCAGAGGAAGATAGAACCAAATATTTATGGGATAAGTTGGGGAAGTTGTATCATTCTAAGTCCCTATTAAATAAACTATTCCTTAGAAATGAGTTGTATAACCTGAGGATGAGAGATGGAGACTTGGTGGCAGAGCATATGAATGCCTTCAATACTTTGGTAAGTCAGTTAATATTTGTTGAGATTAAAATTTCAGATGAAGATAAGTGTATCATATTACTATGATCTTTACCAGACCCGTGGGATAGTCTGGTTGTAGCCATAGATAGTAAGACAACTTCCTCAAATTTTGATGAAGTGGTCTCATCCTTGTTGTTGGAGGATATAAGACGAAAGAACATGGAAGGATAGAGAACAAATGCATTATTTACAAGAGGACGCTCCCAGGAAAGAAATATATCTAAGTCCTCAAATGGGAGATCTAAGTCTAAGGGAAGATATAAGTCTCTTGGAAATTTTGTAAAGGTATGTTGGAGATGTGGAAAAGAAGGGAAATACAAGAAGCAATGTATATCCAAAGTTGAGAAAAAGAGGGGATCTAAAGAATCTCTTTCTATAGAATAAAAAACCTCCAAGGAAGAAGGAGGGGATGTGCACTTGGATTCTTCAAGCACACATGCAGATCATGAGGCATGGTTGGTTGACTTAGGTGCATCCTTTCATATGACTCCCCACAAGGAGTGGTTCTATGAATATGAAAGGTATGATGGAGGTAATTTTTTCCTAGGTGATAAATTGACAACCATAATCATAGGTTGAAGAAAATTGAAGTTGAGGCTCATATATGGAAGGATTAGAACACTACTTGGTGTTCTACACATCCCAGGATTGGCTAGAAATTTGATTTCTCTAATCAAAATGGACAATGTAGGGGTAAAAACAATATTTGAAAAGGAAACCTGCATGATGGTTCGAGGAGAAATGGTGTTACTGAAGGGAGTTTGGTTTGGAACTTTTTATAATCTAAAAGGAAGAACTATTAGTGATGGATGTAATAGTTCCATTGTTCTTGATATTAGAGTTGAAGAAAAAAGAACTCCTACAATCTCTGGAGTAAATTTTATGTTGTGGCATTAAAGAGTGGGGCATATCGGAGAGAAGGGTCTTTGAATACTACACGGTAAAGGTATGGTTGAAGGTATGTATAACTTCTCTCTGTATTTTTATTTATGTGACCATTGTGTATATGGGAATCAGAATTGGGTAAGATTCCCCTCTGGTGCAATGAGGGCAGAAGGAATTTTACAGCTAGTTCACAGTAATGTGTTTGGACCTGTATCGGTTCCATCATTGAGAAAATTTGTGTACTATGTCTCATTTATAGACGACTTCTCGAGGAATAATTCGATATGTTTCCTAAAGAATAAATCTTAAGTCTTTGATAGGTTTAAAGAGTTTTAAGGCTCTTGTTGAGAATCAAACAGAGAAAAGAATTAAGGTTTTGAGGAAAGATAATGGCTGAGAGTTCTGTGGGAATAAATTTGAAGAATTCTATAATAAGTGTGGTATAGCAAGGAATAAGAATACTCCATATATAGCTCAACAGAATGGAGTTGTAAAAAGCATGAACAAGACGCTGATGGAAAAATCAAGGTGTATGCTCAGTGGTGTCGGGTTAGGGAAAGAATTATCGGCATAGGTAGTGGGTATTTCATGTTACTTGGTTAATAGATCACCCTCATTAGTGTTGGATGACAAGACCCCATAAGAGGTATGGAATGGTAAGAAACCTTCTCTCACACATCTCAATGTATTTGGTTGTGAGGCCTATGCTCATGTTCCAAAGGAAAACATGAGTAATCTAGATAAGAAGGTTGAAAAGTGTATCTTTGTTGGGTATAAAGATGGTCTCAAAGGTTATAATCTTTGGAACCTAGAAACTAAGAAGGTTGTGTATAACTAAGATGTGGTGTTTAGAGAAATGAAGGATGTTGTTAAACAAGAAGTCCTACCAAGTAAGGAAGAACCAGAGAAAATAATGTTTGATTTAAAGGATGATGAATCAGACTCTACAGAACAACATGGATAAGAAGAAGAATATCCTCATAGTCCAGTATTGAGGACATTGTTTTGAGAAAGAAGGATACCAGAAAGGTATACTCCATCTGATTTTCGTTCAAATTTTTCTTTGTCTATTACTGATGATGATCCTAGAACTATCAGGGAGGTAGTGAGTTCAGAGGATGGAAATCTCTAGAAAAATGCCATGGATGAAGAAATGGAATCCTTGGATAAGAATAAGGCTTGGGCTCTAGTCGATTTTCCCACTGGAAGAAATCCCATTGGCAACAAATCAGTATTTAAAAAGAAGATGAATGTAGAAGGAAAAGTGGAGAAATACAAAGCTCAGTGATATTTTTCCTGCTATTTCCAAGTTAACTTCTATTATAATATTTATTGATGCATCCTCCCTTCCCTCCTAAGGGTTACACAACCTCCCGGTCTAGGATCGTTCAAATATTTGAGATGGATCATCTCTTTGGGACCCTACTAGAACACAAAATAGATATACACAGGCCCCTTTTCTTCTTAGGCACTGGTCGTATTTAACCCATGGGCCCTTTTCCCAGTGTTCTTGGTAATTTTAAACTACTGGCTTCTAGCTCCTTCCACTAGGCCCCCTCTCCTCATGTGAAATCGAGATATGGTCCAGGGCTAAACACTAAAGGCACTTTGGGCTTCAGTCATTCTCACTTCATGCTATGGCCAATTCTTCCAGATTCATAGTCCTCCAAAACCATAGAAACAGGATCAATTTTCCTTGTTCCTTGCTGAGATAGACGGCTCAGCCTCTTTCTTCGAAATTCGGGCTTTGGTCGAATTCGCATGCACACTCCAAAAATTCTTAGAAGTGTCTTTCCAATGGAGTGAACCTCCATCCTCCATATGTCCCCTCGTAAATCAACGGTCCACACTCTTATTTGGGATCAACGACCCATAGTAAATTCAAGCTCCAGTGCTTTGAGAAGTTTCAAACCACCTCTCACAAAAACTCTAGAGTGATAAGTCTCTGGACTAGAATAACTTCTGCTATGTGTCCTCCTTCATGGATGATTGGGATTAAATTCCCCCGATCCGATGACAAGTTTCCTCCTCATATCGATGACCATGATTTCTTTGGCTCCCGAATCTTCAGAAGTTCTCTGCCCAAACTTACCTTTTCCCTTCCGGACACATAATATGATACCACGTTCCTCCTGGTGATCAATGGACAAGATCTTCTTTACAACTTCATGCTTCGGTTGTTTTTCTCACTCCACCCTCACTTTTCCCCGAAGTGCTCTTTTTTCGAAGTGTGTGGATGTCTGCCATGTATCCCTTCTAGATCCCATGATCTAGATTCCTTCACCCTTCGTGACTTTGGCGATTTTACTTCTGCTCCACACAAGACTTTGGGAGTTCTTTCTCACAAACTCTCTAATTTGTTGCCACCTGTCCCTCTAGATGATGGATGGTTCTGACTGGCTTCAGAACTTCAGGACTTAGGCTATCCCTCTCTCCTATGCACTTTAAAATAAAGGAGTTAAATTCCATGCACTTACCTAGATCCAACGGTTGTTGGTCCTTTGCGCTCAGATCCTATGAATGGGATCCATATTTATCCTCGTCTGCATGCTCCTTCTGGTGTCTGAACATAGAATTTCAAGGTTTGGATCTCTCCCTTGCAGTTTATCTAACAGCTATTGTCGCTTCTCCTCCCGAGCTTCTAGATTTCTCCTGAATTGGAAGAATTTGTAAGTGTCAAAGGTTGCGGCCTTTGAGATTTGTCCTGCAAGCCCGACTACTGGGTTTCAACTTGTGCTCTCCTTCTTGATATTTTGTCAATGTAACTTTACCTCGACTCTAGTGCACACTTGCGCTCTACACACAAACTTGCATTGTCACTTCTAAGCTTGTGAACTTGCTCGGAAATCCAAAGGGGTCCTGGACCTTCAGATTCTTTTGGAGATTTCTGGTGCCCTCATGGAAACTAAATGTTTTTCCTCTTGATATTCATCACTTGAAATGTTATCCTCTGCGCACTCCTTACGTTGTCTCCACAACTTGAACCTATAAAGGTCATTGTCCTCTTCGTGCCTTGCAGAGTCTCTATGCACACTTTCACTATCACTCCCGAGCTTTGAAATCACTCGGCCTTCCAAGGGACTCGACCCTTATACTTCCCTTCAAATTATTTCTTGCTCTCATCTCTAGTGCACACCTTGAGATGATTTTCCTAATCTTGTTTGTGGCTCAAAATTCGAAGTGTCTCAGTCTTCTCCTCCTCTCTGCTAAGAATTTGTGCGCAAAGGCACTATCCCCCGTGAGATATGAATTGGCTCAAATCCTTAAGGATCCCGACCCTTGTTTTCTCCCTCAAATTAATTATGGTGTGTTCCTATCACACTCTATGCTCCTTTCCTCTAGATATTCTACCAACACTTCAACATGATGTTGGCCTTATTCCTTCCTTGTGAAACTTCACTCCTTGAGTCCTGGATTTTGAGAATTCACTCTCACACTCCTTGTGCTCTCTGTGCAAGCTTGCACTTGAATCTCCTTCAAGTCTTAACCTTATGGTGTGCCCTCTAGGAAACCTTTCTCTCAAAACTTGAATTAGATTTCTCGTGCACTCCCTACGCATGACTGAGCCTTCGTATGGATTCATACTTTTGACACTTTGGCTAAGTGTTGGCTTGGTGCACTCCTTGCACAGGTCTTCCTCCTGCATCCTGAAATATTTCAAGTTCATTGATGCATCTCTTGCATCCACTCAATGTACACTTGTAGAGATCTCCTATAGAGTATTCAACAACTATGTTTCCTTCAACTTCCTCCAACACTTCAGAACTAGAGTGTTCAGTAACTCTGCGGTGTCTTCTCCTTGAAACTTCTCTCCTTTATCTAAACTTCAAATAGACTTCACCTATGCACACTTTCACCTGCGCAATGCCCATATGTCAGAGTTTTACAGAGTATTCAACAACTCTGTCTTATGTTTCTTCTCTTTCCCAATATCTCCTCCAAGGTTTTCAGCAACCTTGAGGCTCCACTTTGAGTCTTTAAATTATCCTGGTGTTCCCTCCTGGCACGTTCTCTCTTGAATTCGAAACAAAATTCAGATACACACTCCTTGCATTGACTCATAGAGTTTCCAAGACTATGTTGTGCACTCCTTACACATGCCTGAAGAACCCAAAATGATTCAAAAAACTCACAGATAGAGAATTCTATCTTAACCTTGCAGATGGAAACCTATCCTACACATCTAAAACATATGCACATAAACACACACACAGATAATCATTCATGAAACACATAAACATACACCAGATAGGAATTGCTAAACAATGAAATATGTTATTTTGTATTAATACAAGAATGCTAATTACAATATGTGCAAGCTCGAATTGCAACGGAGTCTTGTCTCTCTATTTTACTTACAATGGTTTTCTCTCAACCTTCAACAACCTCTACTAGGCATACATTACAATGCTTTATACAAGAGGGGCTCATCTAGCTTTCCCTCCAAAATACACTAGTGACATCCTCTCATAATTAAAATGCCTATCTACTAAGGCAGATTACAATGAATGAACATATACTTTCTCATATCTGATGTGATGCTCACGATTTGTACAAATCAAGCCTAATAAAGGTGACTTCATCTACTGCATGTAAAAAAGAATGACTCGGCTATGCCCAAGCCTTACAACATTTAATTTTCTTTTAATTACATTTAAATTTTAAAACTAAGGGGAAAATGAGAGGGCTATCACCTCTCCCCTCCTTGAATGCGCTTAGATGTGATGCATAGCTAGTGCTTTGTTGAGGTGGAGTGATGCTCCTGCATCATTTCTGTTATAATATTAGTGATGGGTGTAATAGTTCCATTGTTCCTAGAAAATTGGAGAAATACAAAGCTTGGTGAGTTGGGTGTAATTCTCATGTTTCCAAGTTAAATTATATAATATTTTTGTTATCTGTTGTTGTTGCATTTGATTTTTAAGTAGAACCAATGGATGTGAATATAACATTCCTACATGGGGATCTAGAAGAAGAAATCTATATGAAACAACCAGAAGGATTTGTTGTGAAGGGAAAGAAGGAGTTGGTATGCAAGATGAAAAAATCCTTGTATGGTTTAAAACAATTACCAAGGATGTGGTATCAAAAATTTGATACTGATATGTTGGGACTTGGCTTCAGAAGAAGCAAAGAGGATCACTGTGTCTATTTTAAATTAATTGGTGATCATTTGATTTATTTGGTGTTGTATGTGGATGACATGTTGCTGATAGGAAACAACAAGGATATTATCTAGGATGTGAAAACTCAGTTGTCCTATAAATTTGACATGAAGGATCTCGATGCTTCAAATTTCATTTTTGGCATGGAAATTAAAAGAGATCAGAAAAAGAAAAAACTTTGGTTAAATCAGAGAAAATACGTCGAGACAATATTGTAGAGGTTTAATATGAAAGAATGTAAACTAATCAAGGTACCTATTCCTATTAGGGACAAGTTATTTGTGGATCAGTGTTCCAAGACATAGGAAGAGGAGGAGGACATGTCTCATGTTCCATATGTGAGTGCAGTTGGTAGTTTGATGTATGTAATTACTATACCGTACATTGCACATGCAATGGGAGTTTTGAGTAGGCATATGTCAAAACTAGGGAAGGAGCATTGTGTTGGGTTATGAAAAGGTACAAATATTCCCCTCATTCTCATGATTTATGATACAATATCGATTGGATTTTTCTGTTACTTAGGAATAAAATAGAATAGAAAATGATTAAAAAGTCTTCCAGAAATATTATTGAGTTGTATTTTATAAATTATAAAATATGGTTGGAATTGTTTGATTTTGTTACAGGAATGGGTAACTATTGCTAAACCCATGATAGTTAAAGAGATTTTGGATATACGTAAGCTATTGGAGGTTAAATATATTAAGTGCAAAGAAGTTTCAAGAGAGATTGGTTCTCTATTTTGTAAACTTCATAAATAATAATAGCGATCCTGAGGATCTTTCGATCCTCGGGATAGATTAATTTACCCATATTTTGTAATATATATAGGGTAGTAGATCCTGGATAGGATCATCTAAGAATTTTATCCAAGCATTTAGAACATAGAATTTCTCTGAACAAATAATTTTTGTAAATGTTGGATCAGTTATGGAATTAATAAAGGCTTTGAACATTTTCATCATTTTCACATACTGAGTTTCTAGCAGTAGTACTTCTAAGGATCGAGGGCCTAGTCTGAAGGATTTACTGTCTCAATCTGTAATTGTATCAATTTGATTTATGTTTTATGGTTTAAATCTCCTTTGTGGTAATTAAGATAAATATGTGAGTGTGTTAATACTTTCATGATGTTTGCTTGTAAAAGATAGAAGCTTCATTGTGAATGTTATCGATTGTTGTTCCAGATTCCATTTTGTTGTAGTTTACTGCTTGACAGTTCCTCTCATTTTCACACACGCTATTCCTTTTCGATTAAATTAGCATTTGTTGTCCCTTTCTCTTAGTTTAGTATTTGTTGTTCCTTTTCTCTTAAATTAGCATTTGTTGTCCCTTTCGCTTAGTTTAGTATTTGTTGTTCCTTTCCGCTAAGTTAGAATTTGTTGTTCCTTTTATTCACTGTTCTTTTCTCAATTTACAGTACTCAGTTATTTCTTTCCAATAGATTAGATAGTCGTCAATAGATCAGTTTATTAAGTTTTTTCATACATTCAATTCATGTTCTTAATTAGATCAATTTAGCAATTCAATTCATTCTTTTAAGTACGTTATAGATCATATTTCAATCATGTTCAGTAAAATCTTAGTTTCAGAAGTTTAATGAATGTGTGAGGAACTTGATTGTTGATAAAATCAGATTTTCTTTAACTATGCGATTTTAACCTCTATGAGCTATCTGCATAGACTTTGCTAATATTCTTGAAATAAAAGATGAATCCTCGGGTTGATAAATTAATGTTAGAATAAGGTTGTTTTTAGGACATCTTTAGAGCCCAACATTTTGGCGTCATTGCTAGGGAGAGTGTCAAAGGTAGCATAGGTTATGTCTTTGGAGGATGAGATATTGAAGATGAAAGGTAATAACCTACATAGGCAATAAGTAAATTTATTATACCAGCACCGGCCCCCAGCTGATATATAGAGATTCTATAGGTGTTTAGAATTTTCTTTATGTAAAGTGTGTATGACTAAAAAGAAAGAACCCGAAAAACCAAAACCCACACCAAAAACTACCAAATCCCAGGGCTCGGTGCTCCCTGTGATAAACAATTTCATAGACGACATCATCCGAAAAGATGAATCTCAAGCTTCGGTTGGACCCAGGAAAGGCTCCACCCGAATCCCTTAGGTAGCAGTTTCACCAACTACAGCCCATGTTGAGGTTCACAACAAAATAGGAGGGACTAAGAAAAGTTTTCAAAGTACAGATCTTCCACCTCTCGTCCCTTTATAAGAGGGAAATCCTTGTAATCTGGAGGAAGGAGAAGGGGAAACCAGTGGGGTTGCTAAGGCAAACCCATCACCACCACCTAATCTTGAATCTCCTTGAAAGGAGAAGGCATACCTGAAATTCCAGATAGAGGTACCGTAATCAAATCCCCTAGGGAGTCGAGTAATCAATCAAAAGAACACCTAGGCCAAGAAATTCTTGAATATTATTGGCATATATTCGACCAAATGGTGCAAAAAAATCAACAACAACCCCATACCTCCACGTTGGAATATCCGATAATTGATCTAGTTGCCAATGCCCCTATGAAAGCAATTCCTTTGTAGAATCTTCCAACCTTTCATGGATTGATTTCAGAAGACACAGATGCATTCTTATTCGAATTTAATGTCCTATGTAGGGGTTATGATTACACCTCTCAACCCCAAAAACTAAAGTTTTTCCCTTCGACTTTGAAAGGGGTAGCTTCACGTTGGTTTATGGGACTAGGAGGCGGAACTATAAACTCATGGGATCAGATGAAACATGCCTTCTTGAAAAAATATCAATATTATTGTAGAATCAGGGATCTAAAAGATGAAATCTTTCAAATGACTGCAAAAGAAAAAGAGACGTTAGAAGAATATGTTGAAATGTTCCAATACAATCTATAATATCACCTTATGGTACATTACCAGGTGAAGTTCTCAAATCCACTTTGATAAAGGGAATGAAATATGAATGGGTAGAAACATTGAATTTAATGGGGAAGGGTGATATCTATCAAGAAACTTATGATAACATCGTTCAGTTGTGCATCAAGTTCTCACGTGGAAGTACACGAACCAGGTCAGGGATGTAGACTCCCCTCACCAGAAATAGTAATATTACCAGTGCAGGAGTCACCTGAGAAAAAGTTGGTAATCTATTAGAAAATTTCAAAACTGATATTTTGAACTCTAACTACACAATTGGATGTATTGCAGGCCAAACAAAAGAAAGCAGAAGCAGAACAGTTTTTAGCGATATTTTTCCTTAAATGCAGAAAAATCATGGTCCAAGGGAATTTCCGTTGTATGTGGTTAAGGTGTGTGCTATCTGTGCTAAAGACCACACAACAAATCAATGCCCATCACTCCCAGGATTAAAATTTGTCTTCAGAGAAGAGAAAGAGGAAACAAAACCATTATACTTGATGGTTCAACATCACCAATGGCAGGCCTGACCTCCAGGTACCCTACATGATCCTTCTTCTTTATTTTTTGGGCAGTATAATCAGAAACAAAATTATGGAAACACATGGCAGGGCCAACCATTTTCTACCCTTTGAAACACAGTTGAACCACAGGATCTTGATAACGATGTAACTCTTCCTCCCCCATTCCCCGAAAGGTTGATGATAGCAAAACCTGTTGTGTATCCTAAATTCGACATTGTAGGGGAACTCAAGAATTTATATGTTAAAATCCCACTCTTGTAGGCTTTGCAAGACATCCCGATTTATGCAAAGACACTCAAGGAATTATGTGGAAGGAAGCCTGCTAGGAAAGTCAAAAATTCATCATCAACTTTTCATGTGGTAGGAGCCTTGTCTGATCTCATTTTATGGAGACAAGAACTAGTCAAATATGCAGACCCAGGGAACCCCATAGTAACAGTTCAGATCCAGGGTTGTTCTTTTCCAAATACACTAGTAGATTTTGGGGCAGCCATCAACATCCTGACCATGGAAACCTGCAACACCTTGGGTTTCGACTCCTTCAAACATACCCCAATTATGTTACAATTGACTGGTCGATCAATGGTTAAACTGGTCAGTACATTACACGATATAGCAGTTTCAGTCAAATCTTGGGAATATCCACCAGATTTCCTCATCGCCAACCCAAGAAGTGGGCTCGAAAGGAATCCATTAATACTGGGAAGACCATGGCTCACAACAGAAGATGCATACATAGGATGTCTTACAGGAAATATGACAATTTCTAGAGGAGGCGTTACAAAGAACCTCATCCTATATCCTCCAACCAAGACAAGCCCAACTATCATACATCCATAGATGCCACCACCAAGATATCCAGAAAAAGGATCTACGATCCCCTCTCACGTTGGAAGAAGATCTCAGACTCAAGAACCAATTAGAGGATGACGTGATCAGTGGTTTCATCAACAAACTAACCATTGTAAGTAACCCAATGTGCCAAATGCTCAAAATTGTTCTAGATTGCGAAGTGCAGGGAGACTCGCTGAAAGATTTGATGGAACAACAAATATCGACTACCACTATTCATAATAGAAAATCAGTTGAGATTGCACTAGGGAAGTCTCTGAATGTCAATGTCAATTCAGATGAGCAACAACAACAAAAATGATTCAAATCCTTTCTAAATATCAACAAGCTTTTGCTTGGGAGTATTCTAACATGAAAGGTATTGATCCACAACTCTGCACACACCATATTTATATTGAGAAATATGCCTGAACTATCTGACAACCCCAAAGAAGATTGAATCCCCACCTCAGGGACATTTTCAAAGAAGAATTACATAAGATGTTGGATGTAGATTTTATATATCCTATCTCGGATAGTGGGTGGGTTTCTCCACTAGTGATTGTTCCCAAGAAGAATGGGAAATGGTGAATCTGTGTAGACTATAGGGAACTCAACAAAGCCACCCATAAAGACCACTTCCCCTTATCGTTCATTGATCAGGTCTTGGATACCTTAGCAGGAAATAAAATATTCTCTTTCCTCGATGGTTTTAGTGGCTATAATCAGATCTATATTGCCCCAAAAGATCAAGATAAAACTACATTTACGTGCCCCTGGGGTACCTTTGCATGCATAGTATTTCCATTTGGATTATGTAATGCTCCAACCACATTTCAGAAGGCCATTCTAAGCATATTTTTGATCTTATTAGTGAAGGGATTTAAGTTTACATGGATGATTTCATTCCTTATGGCAATGACTTTGATCAAGCTCTAGACTATTTGGAAAACGTACTCAAACGGTGCATTGCTACCAAGTTATGTTTAAGTCATGAAAAATGTCATATGATGATGAATAAAGGTGTGGTACTAGGGAATTATATTTCTGCAAATGGAATCAGGGTAGACCCAACAAAAATAGAGGTAATCCTTAATCTACCTACACCACGTACACAAACTGAGGTACGTAATTTCCTTGGCGCTTCAGGATACTATCGCAGATTTATGGAAAATTTGGAAGAATTGTTGCACCTTTACATGCTTTGATTGGTAATGTTGAATTTCAGTGGACTGACAAGTGTGATGTGGCATTCGTGGGACTCAAAAGGTTGATTTCGACAACACCGATGTTGAGAGGAACAAACTAGAAAATACCATTTCACATCTTCATATATGCATTGGATATCGCCATAGGCGTTGTCCTTGGACAAGAAGAAGACAATAAGCCCTATGCTATTTATTTTATCAACAAGAATCTCACTTCCACTGAATCTAATTATAAAGTAACAGAAAACAATTTTTAGTTGTTGTACATGCCATCAATAAATTCCGTCATTATATAACAGGCTATCCAATTATTCTATATACTGATCATTTTACCATTAAATATCTAGCTAATAAACCTATTACTAATGGACAGGTCACTTGGTGGTTATTTCTTTTGTAGGAATTTGACATCACCATCAAAGACTGACCCAGGAGAGAAAATCTTCTGTTTTCAGATTTCTGTGGTGAAGAATTTCAAAATCATTTGCCGGAGAATCCACAGTTGATGTCATTTTGTCATCGACGTTTCGAATCCTGATCGGGATTCATCATCAGGACTAATCGTCAATTAGAGAGCTAGTTGATCTTAGTTATTAATAGTGTATATGCAAGACAATAATTATGATAACTATGTCGGCTAAATGTAACCCTAATTTTGAGCTAATTAAATACAAAATTAATTATTAATAAATTTAAACGTGATTTCTAATAGTGAATAATATAAAT
>JZKD02S0051178.1:174842-189341 GCA_000966675.3 Picea glauca | reverse complement strand
AACTAAGATCAGCTAGCTCTCTAATTGACGATTAGTCCTGATGATGAATCCCGATCAGGATTCGAAACGTCGATGACAAAATGACATCAACTGTGGATTCTCCGGCAAATGATTTAGAGAAAATCTTGTTGCAGACTTCCTGTCTCGCATACCCAAAATAGATGATTCCTTGATAGTTGAAGACCAATTTCCAGACGAGCATCTATTCGTTGTCACTACTAAGCCACCTTGGAATGTTGAGGTGGAAAATTATCTGGCAGCTAGGAAACTACCATCACATCTATCATCAAGAGAAAAAAAATGGATTGTCCAGCGTAGTGCATGATTCACCTGGATCGATGGATATATTTTCCACACAAGGGTTGATCTCCAGGTTTGCAGATGTGTTCGAGATGAAAAAATATACGACATACTGAAGGCAAGACATGACGAGCCCTATGGAAGGAATTTTGCAGATCACAGGACTAGACATAAGATTTTACACACGGGCTATTATTGGCCCTCAATATTCATAGATGTGAAGAAATATGTTCAGACTTGCAACAATTGTCAACGGATGGGTAAACTAGGTCAAGTTGATGAAATTCCCCTAAAATCACAAGTAGTCATAGAACCATTTGAGATATGGGCACTAGACTTCGTTGGCTCCTTTAATCCAATGTCAAATAAGAAGGCCTATATTCTAGTTGCAAACGAACTACATGAGTAAATGGGTAGAGGAAGAAGCCTTACCAAACGAAACAGAGGAAGTAGTCATTAAATTTATTTTCAAATTATTTGTACGTTATGGAATACCCATGGAAGTAATCACTGATGGGGGGTCACACAATTTATATCTCATAGAATCACAACCACCCTAAACAATTATCATATTAAACACAGAGTTACTTCTCCATACCACCCACAGGAAAACAGACAAGTAGAAAGCACCAATAAAGTCTTGGAGGAAATTTTGACAAAAACCATATTGACAAACTGACATAATTGGGAACCTGAGCTTCCAAATGGCCTATGGGCTTATCACACAACATGGAATAACACCACTGGATACTCTCCTTATCATTTAGTCTATGGTAAAGAACCTATTTTTCCAATTGAGTTTGAGATCAAGACTCTAAGAATGGCCCAGGAAATTGGACTGGATCTTACAGAGGCACATGAAGAACGCTTACAACAACTCAATGAGTTGGATGAAGCATGCATATTATCCTTGGACCGCACAACTGTTATTCAGCAACAGAGAGCGAACTGGCATGACAAACATATCAAGAAGAAATCATTCCAGAAAGGTGATTGGGCGCTTCTCTATGATTCTATATTTCATGATTTTCCTAGAAAATTACAGAAAAGGTGGCTGGGACCATATGAAATTAATGAAGTTCATGATAATGGCACTGTCACCCTAATTACCATCGATGGGTCTGGGTATCCCTTTCTAGTAAATGGACACCGACTATGACTCTACCATCAACTGCCTTCAAAAGAATCCTTCTGCCAAGAAGTAAGTAAGGACCCTACTATTCAGATCTTGGTTGGCTGGGAAGGTAACCCAACAACCTCAACTCCATAAATGATGATTTTTTAGCACTGTATATATTGTATATAGCTTTATTTACAGATTTGATTGAATTTTTAGTTTTTCTTTTTTTTTATGAAATCTACTTGAGATAATATGAACTAGAAAAGATGACTGTAATGGATATAATTGACACTCTTTTATGTTCCTTTCTCCTGAACCCAGTTTTTTCAAAGAAAATGAACATGATTATGGACCATCCAATATGTTTATTATTGCATAAACTTACCCATAGAAATTGAATGAATTTTTTTGATGACTAATTCAACTATAGATTCACTAAAAAAAAAATGTCTATGGAAGGTTTTAATGATATGGGTAAAAATTTGAACATCATCGTTGTTGTTCATTAAAACATAATGATTTTCATTCATTTTAAAGCGATGATTGTTGTTACCTTCACATGATCATTGATTCCTTTGCAAACCATTGCCATTCCTTTGGTGTTCCCTTTGTAAATAATATCGTCCATTCAAAATAACCATTGTTGTTCCTTCTGTCACACTGTTGTTCCCTTATAATAACTAATGTTCCTTTTTTAATATTGTTGTCCATTTGAAAGGAACAATTGTTGTTCCCTTCACGATTTTTTCTTATTATTTTTTCTCTCTCAAAAACATGTCATTTTTATGTCAGTCACTCCTTTGGATATTACCTTCACTAGTTCCTTTTCGTCAGCACTATTTCTAATTTTTCATTTGGTGTGGATCATTTAACATACCTTAGTAAACTATTTTTGGATCAATCTCTCTTAATCATCTTAAAAATTGTTCACAATTCATTAACAACCATAATTTGTTTCTTTACCCTATATATCTACATATATATGAACTATAATTGCTTTCATATCATAATAAGGAATCTTAAATACATTCTTACTTGGAATTCTTACACTTATTATGACATCCCTCACTCTTAAGGAGTAGACGAGCCTCCCTTGATAAATCTTAAAAAGAAAAAAAAAATCAAACTCAAAATACAAATAAAGGTTTTCATCAAAGTAATAAATTTCTTCCGTAAAGAATAAGGGGTCTCATCAAGAGCCAACCTACCAACATCATCATATAATAAAATAGGTGACATTCCCACTATGGATACCACACCAAGGCAATGGCCTTTGGCATTTTTTTGTCAAAGGACAATAGGTCTCATCACTAGCCGACTTGTTCACTTAGGTTACAATCTAGTGAGTGGAATTATCATCACATGGCCACCAAACCAGGATAGTGGTCTTCTTGGAAAAAGACAAATCAAACTGTTTATTAAGGATACAGGCTCATCTATGGGTTAAAAGGAAACCCTATCGAGGCTATGGACGCCTTCTAGCAGCAGTGGATCTGCCTGTGGTATCGAATTTTACCTTACATACACCAAGTTTTAGCGTGTTCTTAGATTTCCTTTTCTAAACAACGAGGATATCATTCCGAACATATCCAATAAAAAGGGAAAGTAACAACGTTATGATATGTGGAAAATTTTAAACATGTGAACAAATTTAAAATCTTTTGGAATCTTTTTTTCCTCAAAGGGTTTCTAACTTAGGTATGACAATTCGAATTTCCCACACAAAGTGATGATTATCATAAATACCGTTAAAGCGATTTTTGAAAAATTATTAATGATTGTCTTTTCCAGTGGCAACGACAACATAGCAATCACACCTCGTAGGAACTCCCCACCATTATTACACTCGTACATGTGATAGTCGAGGTCTACCTTTCCATTTATCGGGGGCATATGCTTGACACATTTATCGATATATTTCAATAAGTGCAGTAAATATGAAAAATTCACTTTTTACATATACATAATGTTCTATATTTGCTATTTCTGTTGTTTGAAAAATGGTTGAGTTAAACCACAACAAGGAGTGTTAGTCATCCTCACCTGCTTACAGAAATATGGGAGGTCGAAGTGTGCGATGGGAACCAACATTACTACTTGTAACTGAGCATTCAAGAGAAATCCTACACTGTCTGGGGTGGAAAGAGTAATTCAATTGATTGCAAGGATATGATACATACATCACGGTCGAATTCTTCCAGAACTTGCAGGGAGAAACCTCCATGGTTCGAGATATATGAATTCCAATCACTCAGGAAATCGTAGCAGAGGTTACAGGCCTTCCTAACATAGGTATACAATGGACTGGAAGGTATATAGCACTCAAAGAAGCTGTAGAATCCTTCGTAGACCCTGGAGAGGAATTGGATAAAAAGGAAAAGGGACTTAACCCCATTGCGCTCAATGAACCTTGGAAACAACTGGCAGGTGTCATACATAGGTATATCACCTGTGACAGAAGGTATGATGTTATCTGACCATGCCACCTCAAACTACTAGAAACGCTCAAACAATAGTTAGTCATCAATTTACCTTTTTTTCTAAATGTTATGTTACATGAGTTCACCATAAGAACACAGAAGGCAAAAGATCCCATTACCATCATTAGCCACCATGGATTGGTAAAACTGATAGTAAATAAAGCCTTGAGTCAAACCCAAATAACTCAGGGTGATCTTATTAAGGACAATAGACCTCTACAATTGGAACAACCTGAATTACATCATGAAGACCCAACCCATGGAATTGAAGTAGCACAAGAAAGGGAATCCACCGCACAAATGGAAGTTCCACCTCCTCAATCTTAAGTCGAGGCACACCCCATCCAATTAGCAGAGACTCAAACTTCAAAAGCAGAGGCATCAATGAGAAAGAGAAAAAGAGAAATTGTTTCTCCTAAAACCCCCATTGAGAGGATAAGAAGAAGAATATGGACAAAATAACCTGAAATCCAAGAAATGACAGAAAAACCTGAAGATATTCAGGAAATAACAGAACAACCTGAAATCTAGGAAATGAAAGAATAGCCTGAAGAAATCTAGGACATAATGCAGACAACACAACCCTTATAGGAAGATGTTCAGGAGGTTTAACAGACAGACCAAACCCCACAAGGAAGCAGTCAGGACGATACCCAGCCAATACTAGGACACCTCACGAAATAGTTCCTAAAAATCTATGAGGTAGAGATAGCCTAGATTATAGGGAGTCTAGAGACCTCAATTAACAAAGACACAAGTAGGCCAGAAGAATACCAAGCGTCATCTTCTTCTTCAAAACCCGTTGAAGACTTCCCTAACATTGAGATGTCATTCCTAGAAGATACAACACAAGAAGAACCTCATATTGAGGTAAATAACTCGACAGTGCAAGAAGAAGAAACAGAAGAACAACTATTGACTAATGAGGGTAAGGAAAATCCTGACAGTCCACAAAAATAGAAATCAGGAAAAAGACATAGTAGAATAAGAAGGTTAAAACAAGAGAACAAGTTGTTAAAAAGAAGGGTTAAAAGGATTAAAGTGCAAAAGCAGAAAGTTGGCAAGCTTAAGGAAATTATCAAAGAACTAAGAAAAAAACTAGAGCAAGCCGACAAGGCCCATGAAAGAAAGAATACCAAAAGACATAGAGCACTAGGAAGGAATCCTCTTTCTAGGAGGGCAGTCCAAACAAGTTCTGTAGGAACACAGACAAAACTAAATATTCTTGAAGAGATGACAGAAGTGGAACTTCAGACTATGATTACAGTAGTAGAAAGGGTAGTTGTTCAAAATGAAGAGGAGATTCCTTTGGAAGCATATGAAACAGAGGCTCAACCAGGAATTCTAAGAGGAGTAGCTGATCAACCTGAGGAAGTGATTCCCACTCCTTTGGAGAACACAGATGCATAAACTCAGACAATAGTCCCAACAATGAAAGAAGCAAGTTGTCCGACTGATGATACATCTCAGTTTCAGGATCAGAGTGCCATCATTGATAGACTAGAAGCAGAGTTCGTACAAGCCCAACAAGCCTTGAATCAAACCAGAGATGAAATGGTGACCATGGAAGAGCACCAAAGTGTTGTTAAACAATTTAAAACCATCTCAACAACAGAAAATGAAACTTATGCTGAGCTGAATAAGGCTCAAGGGAAGACAAAGAAAATACAAGGTCAATTGGAAAATTCTTTGGAGCAAATCAAAGAGCTTTGTGATGTCTACACTGATGCAATAGATTTTAGAGATCCTACTACAAATTATACTTTGTTTTTATTAGAATGCTATCTGTTGATGAACATGAAATCTATTCAAGCAGGTAAACCGAATAAATTCACCACTATCTCTGAATTTGTGTCATGTTTTAGAGAGAAGGAAGAGAAAGTACAATATTTTCTATGTGAATTATACTTCCATATCATTTTGGAAGACAATAGTAGAGATAACCCTGGTCCTTTTATTGGAGATATAAAACTTCAATAATTTCTATCCTTCACCAAAAATCATGTCAGGTTGGCTAAACCCCACAAAACTTTCATGAAGAGAGAAACTGGGTTAGATCTTTGGGTCAAAGGAGAACCACCAAAATATTTTCCAGCCATCATGCAACATAGGACATTCATGAAAAGTGAAGGGGTGAAAAGCTCTTTAGGTCCTATTCACCAACAAGTTATACAATCAGGCATGATATATTTTAGGGATCTCAAAGAAGAATCTCTTGTTGGCTTCAAGTTAAGGTGGGATGCCTCCCCAGAGGAAGTAAACATTAGGGAACCCTTAAGTTTCAGGAATTTCTTTGCAGCCACCTTCAAAATATAAAGGTATGCCAGAATGATCCATGAAGAAGGACCTGCCTGAATTGGGTGCAGATATAATCCCCCTATTATCTGGTTTCCTCCATAGGATTACCAGAGAGACTATCAAATTAATAGAAAGAGGGAAGACACTGCTTTTGGAGAACTCAAACGTAAGAATGGGTTCAGGGCACCTGGTGAACCTACTTTTCCTTCTTACAACATCACTGCTTTACATATAAAAACTTAGCTTGCATGAGGAAATGCAAGAAGGTAATCTAGGGGGTAATGTTGGGTTATGAAAAGGTACAAATATTCCCCTCATACTCATGTTTTATGATACAATATTGATTGTCTTTTCTGTTACTTAGGAATAAAATAGAATAGAAAACAATTAAAATGTCTTCCAGAAATATTTTTGAGTTGTATTTTATAAATTCTAAAATATGGTTGGAATTGTTTGATTTTGTTACAGGAATGGGTAAATATTTCTAAACTCATGATATCTAAAGAGATTTTGGATATACGTAAGCTATTGGAAGTTAAAGATATTAGGTGAAAAGCAGTTTCAAGAGAGATTGGTTCTCTATTTTGTAAACTTCATAAATAGTAATAGTGATCCTGAGGATCTTTCAATCCTCAAGATAGCTTAATTTACCCATATTTTGTAATATATAAAGGGTAGCGGATCCTGGACGAGATCATCTAAGAATTTTATCCAAGCATTTAGAACTTAGAATTGCTCTGCACAAACAGTTTTTGTAAATGTTGGATCAATTATGGAATTAATAAAGGCTTTGAACGTTTTCATAATTTTTGCATACTAAGTTTCTAGCAGCAGTACTTCTGAGGACCGAGGGCCCAGTCTGAAGGAGTTACTGTCTCAATATGTAATTGTGTCAGTTTGATTTATGTTTTATGGTTTAAATCTCCTTTGAGGTAATTAAGATAAATGTGTGAGTCTGTTAATACTTTCATGTTGTTTGCTTGTAAAAGATAGAAGCTTCATTGTGAATGTTATCGATTGTTGTTCCAGATTCCATTTTGTTGTAGTTTATTGCTTGACAGTTCCTCTCATTTTCACATACGTTGTTCCTTTTCGCTTAAATTAGCATTTGCTGTCCCTTTCGCTTAGTTTAGTATTTGTTGTTCCTTTTCACTTAAATTAGCATTTGTTGTCACTTTCGCTTAGTTTAGTATTTGTTGTTCCTTTCTGCTAAGTTAGCATTTGTTGTTCCTTTCATTCACTATTATTTTCTCAATTTACATTACTCATTTATTTCTTTCCAGCAGATTAGATACGTCAATAGATCAGTTTATTAAGATTTTCCATAGATTCAATTCATGTTCTTAAGTAGATCAATTTAGCAATCCAATTCATTCTTTTAAGTACGTTATAGATCAGATTTCAATCCTGTTCAGTAAAATATTATTTTTAGAATTTTAATGAATGTGTGAGGAACTTGATTGTTGATCAAATTAGTTTTTCTTTAACTACGCGATTTTAACCTCTACGAGCTATCCGCATAGACTTTGCTGATATTCTTGAAATAAAAGACAAATCCTCGGGTTGATAAATTAATGTTAAACTAAGGTTTTTTTTAGGACATATCTACAGCCCAACACATTGGACAACAATAAAAAGGGTTTTCATGTATTTGTGTGGCACTTCTAGCTATGGATTGTGCTAACAAGGAAGAGCATGATTGGACATAGTGTTGGACATACATGTCTTTGTGGATGCAGACTGGGCCAGAGATCTGGATCGTAGGAGATCTACAAGCAGGTTTGTGGTTAACCTGTTTGGAGGAGAAATCGGTTGGATGATCAAAAGGCAGGTTGTAGTGGCACTTTTAACCACAGAAGTTGAATACATGGAAGCCACTCATGCAAGTAAGGAAGCAGTATGGTTACAAAGATTGTGTTCAGGTGTTGGGTTGGTACAACAAGATGTAAGAATAGATTGTGACAATTAGAGTGCAATTTTTATGGAGAAGAAACTGTCTAATCATTCAAATACAAAGCCTATTGATATTCAATATCACTTTTTGAGAGACATGGTTGAAGAAAATAAAGTGTTGTTAATGAAGGTGGATAAAGTGTTTTTGATGCTGGTGGCTCCTATATGTGTATTATATTGTAAACAATGTATCACTATGAATGAATATAGAATATGTTGGTTTTCCTGGTTTGGGTTTCCAGGGGAAAAATATCTGTGTAATGTGTGTATTTTCCATTGTATATTTTTTGTTCTTTTATTAAAAATTTGTTTGCAGTAAGATTTGTACAAGGTTAAAATCTACATCATCAGTGAAGAAAGATGAAGAAAAATGTTGTAGGTATCTAGAAAGAAATAATGAAGAGAAGACTAAGATTTATGCATAAGTCATAAAAGGCCATACTAAGAAGGAAGAATGTGAGCCCTCAAAGAAAAAGATTCCATAAATGAAGAAAAATCAAGAAGAATATAGAGAAGAGACAAATATCAAACAAGACCCTCCACTTTTAAGTATCAAAGAAGCTTCAATCATTATGAAGGAAACAACAGAAGAGAATATTGTGATCTGCCAAGGCATGGATTTAGAAGGACTACATAACAAAGAACATCATTCACTCCCAGGTATGGAAGCTTATTTTATGGTCATTGTTTTATTTTTACTAACTTTGGACAAAATTGTAGATTGTAGAGCTTATTGAAGAAATGGTAAAGAAAAAAATGCATGTGTGACTCCATATAATATTGAATGTTACAAATTCCATAACTATGTACATATAGCACATGATTGTAGAATCATGATGGATACTTCTATGAAATATAACATTGATATCGGATATAAGAAGGTTTGGAAAAGAAAAAAAGAATAGGTAAAGGAAGAATAGATGAATGAAGGACACGCATAAGTCATACTCTCATGATTGGAAATAGTACGAGATTAGGACAGATCTACAGAAAAAAAAGAATATGTCAGATACAGGAAGGTTTGGAGAAGAAATGAAAAACAATAAGATTAGGTGAATGAAGACTAGGTGTTACACATCAAAATTACTCACTTCAATAGTGTCACAAGTGTCGTCATAACAAGTGTTGTAAGTGTCGCATCTTGTCCACAAGTGTCACATCTTGACCACAAGTGTCGCAAACATCATACTGCCATTTTTCCTATGTCATGCCTCTAACGACATCATAAGGACACTTAAGACACCTCAAAGACTGGTTTTGAAGAGGAGAAATCAATTGACAAGGAGTACAATACCTTTTCAATTGAAAAAGCCACTCAAAAGTCAATTTTTGAAAGGGAACGCTCCCCTATGCTCTGTTAGGGAGCATTGGCTCTTTGTACCCTCTTCTGGGGGAGCATTGGAATGCTCTGTACCCCATGCAGAGGGAGCACTGGCCGTTTTTGGGCAAATTTTGGTTTGTTGGAGGAAATCAAGGAAGAATCCCCTCAATCTATGAGGTTGGTTGGATTCGAATATGAGTTCAAATAATGAACTTAGGGGAGATCCACAACTGAAGGAGAGGAATCCTCAACTTATCCGAAATATCTCTCAAGTGGTTGGGCCTCTCCAAGCTTATATAAGGAGGCCTTCTCATGGTGAAAGGGTACATGGTACATGATACATGAAAAGATTGGAGATATGAAACCTATGATATCATAGGCAACATATAATACATATATGGAGATTGAGAATTACACCAAACTTATGATCCCATAAGTGAGATTCCATTGAAGCATAATCAGTGTAGATTACTTGAGCAAAGGGGTTGGACAAGGAGAGCTATAAGAATTTGTTGCGCCTTCATCAGAGGATTGTAAGTACTCTTCATTTGTTCTCATTAATATACATACATGCTTGGCCTATTTCTTTCAAGTTTATGTTTGTCCCACATGAACTTGTCTTCAGTAGATAGATCTATATTTGAGATAATCTCACTAGAATAGGAAGCTTGTTGTATCTTTGTTTATTCTACATGACCTATCGAGGAGCTTGGGATTGAAGCTCAACTTGGACTTTGTGAGGACAAATGCCATTTAAAAAGGTACACTTTTATTCTTCTTCTTCATTCATTAGCTTAATTATATCTAAAAGGATGTCAGTGATCAATGAAAGCACCCTTTCTGTCTTGGTTTTAGGGGTATAGATACCAAGAGGGAATCCGCTTGTCCGCAAGAGTATTCTCCTATAACACCATGTCCTAGAGATCGTACTCATAGGATTTTTAGTAGTGTGATATCATGATGAATCCAAGGGAAAAGAGGAAGAGGTCAGAATTCAGAAAGAGGATGATGATGAATCCGCAGAAGAAGAGGAATATTAATTCACATGAGAGTGGGTATTTTTCTGAGCCATCAGGCTTGGATACTCCCAGTAAGTATAAATATTGAAGAGGCAAAGTCTAAGAAGTAGGTCTATGGATCAGAGAATTGTCTTTCAAGCAGTCTGAAGTACTTGCAGTTTATGACATATGGACACAAATGGATTCATGAGATCTTTGATAGGTATAAATAGATACATGACAATGGATGAAATCATAGTAACAATTGGAATCATTTGAATCAATGGACAAGTGGAATCAAGAAGGAAAGCAGTAAAAGGCACAACAAAAGATATATCATTAGACGAAGGTATGGTCATTGATATGAACTTGACAAGTCATGAAGACTTGAAGTCAAGTAAATTTTAATGATTTATATATATGTCAATGAATTACAAGAGGAATCACCAATGGAAAAATAACACCATAAGAGAGGAAAGAAATCATATACATGAAATCCCACAATGATCTACATGACTTCTTGTAGAAAAGTCAAGGAAGAGAAATTGTAAAAGAAAGAGATCAGAAGCATGAACATAGGGGGAGCACATGAAGTAAGAGAAATGTTTTTTAGAGAAGGTATTGTTAGAATATAATGGATGTGCTCGTTTTACCATCAACAATATCACTATTTTCACCCAACCATAGGTCGAAGCCACCCTCTAAGAACCTTAACCTTGACAGAGAATCATTCCGGAAGAAAACCATAAGCTAGATAGCCAAACAAAGGTTAGCACACCTTTCCCCAAGGATAGTGCATCAAACAAGATATGATTAGATAGTCCAAACCCTAACCAAGATATATTCCAAGACAAATCGTAATCTTCTAGCTGCAGCAGCTGCAACGACAACTCTTCTCCAAACCTACGCACAAAATGGGCAACTGCAGTGTGCACAAGTGCTTCTCTGCAATTCTGAGAATGCCTGCCAGAATGAAGATTGGCCTCCTGTATTTATACTAATTCTGGCTAACTACCTGGGCCGACTTCTCATTCTGGGTATCTGTCTGTTCAGTATATATTATTTCTTCTAGACGAATTCTTCTCTTAGAGGATAATAACCTAATACAAATTATCCTCTTGAGTCGACATGTCTTCTAGGGTTATTAGCCAACTCATTAGGCTTTCTTCTTGCTTCCTGGAATATTCTATTCTCATAAAGTTTACACATGGAGGTAAATACCTCCCGCAACTACCATAATATCAACACTCCCTCCTAGCTACGGAGGTATTACAGGTAATGGTATTGATCACAAACATACCATTCACCCAGTACCATCAACATAGTTGTATAGACTATCTCATGACTAGATCATGAGCACTATCATTACCATCAGTGTCATCAAATGCATCATCTCTCGAAACCATACTCCATCTGAGTAATTAGACATGATGTCGGATAATTCACTCACACCATAGAGTGACACAAGAACCATTCTTCTAATCTGGACATATGTCCTAGAATAATAAATGTCTTAGACCATTTTCCATATGGGAAATCTCTGTCCATTGATCATCCATCTAGCTGATAATTATTTCCAACATTGTTGATAGTCTTCAAGGCTATCAAAACAATATCATTCAATAGAACACAACTGTGTCTATCCACAGTAGTACACAACTACAATCCAGTGGTACACTACCACACCAAGTAGCTCACAGGTACTTGATCAGTGACATATAGTCACAAGCAGTGGAACACATCCACCATAGTAGTATACATCTATTGTCTAGAGACATATAATGTTCATAACAATCATCCGATATCAACTTGCACAGAAACAATGTTATGATATAAACTGAATCATCTGGGCCATTCTTCCACTCACATCTGTGAGATCTTGGAAGAGCATCTTCCCTCAAAAGGTCAAACATCAATGATGAGCTATTTGGGCTATTCTTCTCAAGAAAGGAAGAATAAATGTCCTGAATTTCTGAGCCTGGACCATTCCCCACCCTGGGACATTCCTCCGACACTAGACAAAGTGTAACCTAGAGAGAATGAGTTTCCCTAAGGAATGTCTATCCTTGATTGCTGAACCTGGACCATTCCCCACCCTCGGCCATTCCTCCAGTGATAAACAAAGTGAAACCTAGAGAGAATGAATCTTCCCCAAGGAATGACTATCCAGACCATTTCCTAAGGAAATTAATGTCCTGCACCAACCTCCAAAATGGACCATTCCCCATGTTAACCACAATGGGAAATCGTTTTCTAGCAAGGCGGGACAGTCTTCTTGAGTAAATCTTAAGAAGAGAGACTACCCTAGACCATTCCCCATGTTAACCACAATGGGAAATCATTGTCTATGGTACATCAAAAATCCATCGAACCATTTTCATTACAAAAATGATCGTTTGATCTGGACCATTTCCCGAACTGGAAAATGCCTGTTTTTCATAAATCTCAAACCACTTTCTGAACTGAAAAGGAGCTACTCATCCTGGATTGACATCAATAACACATCAGTGCTCCCTCCCAACTTGGGATTCATCTCTTCCTTTTTCAATAAGGAAGTCGTCTCCATGAGCTCCAGCTTGAGTACGCAAAATCTTTCATATTTGATAGAGGCTTTACCAAAGTGTCTGCTTATCTTCTCATCTATGGATATATGTATTGGAGAACCACTTTCTCCTTTCTGGACTTCATCAAGGATAATGTAATGCTTGATTTTAGATGTACTTTGGTCTGGAACATTGGTTTTCTCTGAAGGCTTCATGTAGCTCTGATCAATAAAGTATACCATTGTTGGATTCCTCTTGGGTTCCTGCTAGCTCACAACATCGTGGCAAGGGTCAAACTAGAACATATCCATGTGGCACTTCTTCTGTCATCATGAGATATTTGTCATGGATTGGCAATCCATCATTTTGATCTTCTGAGTAATAATTCTGATACAATATCTCTATTATAGAGAATCTTCACCACACTTCTGTTGTGCATTGACTTCTTTGTGTCTTTGCTTCTTACCAGTTTCTTCAAGATTAATTATGATTTCAGCTTATCTTGTAATATCTCCCACATGATTTGTTTGATGTATTTCATCCTTTCATGTGTATTATCTGACTTGTATAATGATAGAAATCCTTATCATTTTTGTTCTTCCATAGGTATAATTCTTCTTGGAACATATTATATTCTAAGATATAGATATACAAGATATGTACAGAGACTATGCAAACAAGATATGTACAAGAACTAAAAAGAGTATTGTTACCTTGTCTTTAGAAGAAGAAGTTTGCTTTATCCTATTTGGTCTTCCTTGTAGGTTCCTTTTCTTCGACAACTGATGCTTTGTGTGTCCCCTTCCTTTTTTATAGCTTGGGATAATGACTCTTGTAGTGACCATTATTTCAACAATTGAAGCATTGTATTTCTGGTATGTGTTTCTCTTGATTTGGCTTCTTCCTTAAACCAAACTTCCTTGTGTTCCTGAATTCTTGAATCTTGTTGTAAAGGATTAATCATCATACTTATTTTGGGGTTTCTCTTTTGCACTGATACTTGATTCTTCTTGAGCACAAATCCTTGATTTTTCTTGAGCACAACAAGTCCAAAGTTCTTCAAATGTAGGGTACTCCTTCCTTGTGTCCATGCTTGCAGAAATTGCATCCAATGTCTTGGGAAGACCATTGAGTACTATGTTTACCAATTCCTTCTCTGAAATGATCTCTTCAATACCTAGTAATTGATCTCTTAACTAAGATATCCTCACAAAGTATGATGTTATGTTGTCATCATCATTCATCTTCATGTCACGGAGCTCATTCTTCAGACTCATTATTTGTCCAATGTTTCTGACTAAGAAGAGGTTTGTTAGGGAATTGTACATCTTCTTTGATTAGTCAAGATGGGAGATGTAGGGTATCAAGTGGTGTTGAGTCTCCATTTTGACATAAGATAATACCCTATCTTACCCTCTATCTAAGTCTTTTTGCCTCTATTATAAACCTATACTGGACTATTCCCTCCCAAAACACATGCCTAATA
>JZKD02S0051178.1:146951-174792 GCA_000966675.3 Picea glauca | reverse complement strand
CTCCACTTTTAAGTATTAAAGAAGCTTCAATAATTATGAAGGAAACAACAGAAGAGAATATTGTGATCAGCCAAGGCATGGATTCAGAAGGACTACATCACAAAGAACATCGTTCACTCCCAGGTGTGAAAGTTTATTTTATGGTCATTGTTTTATTTGTACTAACTCTGGACATAAAATTGTAGATTGCAGAGCTTATGGAAGAAATGGTAAAGAAAAAAATGCATATGTGACTCCATATAATATTGAATGTTAAAAATTCCATAACTATGTACATATAGCACATGATTGTAGAAGCATGATGGATACTTCTATGAAATATAACATTGATATCGGATATAAGAAGGTTTGGAAAAGAAAAAAAGAATAGGTAAAGGAAGAATAGATGAATGAAGGACACCCATAAGTCATACTCTCATGATTTGAAATAGTACAAGATCATGGCAGATCTATAGAAAAAAAGGAATATGTCAGATATGAGAAGGTTTGGAGAAGAAATGAAAAACAATAAGAACATGTGAATGAAGACCATGTGTTACACATCAAAATTACTCACTTCAATAGTGTCACAAGTGTCGTCATTACAAGTGTTGTAAGTGTCGCATCTTGTCCGCAAGTGTCGCATCTTGACCACAAGTGTCACAAGTGTTGCAAACATCATACTGCCATTTTTCCTATGTCATGCCTCTAATGACATCATAAGGACACTTAAGACACCTCAAAGACTAGTTTTGAAGAGGAAAAATCACTTGACAAAGAGTATAATCCTTTTTCCATTGAAAAATCCACTCAAAAGTCAATTTTTAGAAGGGAGCACTCCCCTATGCTCTGTTAGGGAGTGTTCGCTCTCTGTACCCTCTTCTGGGGGAGGGTTGGAACACTCTGTACCCCATGCAGAGGGAGCACTGGCCTTTTTTGGGAAAATTTTGGTTTGTTGGAGGAAATCAAGGAAGAATCCCCTCAATCTCTGAGGTTGGTTGGATTCGAATATGAGTTCAAAGCATGATCTTAGGGGAGATCCACAACTAAAGGAGAGGAATACTCAACTCATCCCAAATATCTCTCAAGTGGTTGGGCCTCTCCAAGCTTATATAAGGAGGCCTTCTCATGGTGAAAGGGTACATGGTACATGATACATGAAAATATTGGAGATATGAAACCTATGATCTCATAGGCAACATACAATACATATATGGAGATTGAGAATTACACCAAACTTATGATCCCATAAGTGAGATACCATTAAAGCATAATCAATGTATATTACTTGAGCAAAGGGGTTGGACAAGGAGAGCTAGAAGAAGTTGTTGCACCTTCATCAGAGGATTGTAAGTACTCTTCATTTGTTCTCATTTATATACATACATGCTTGGCATGTTTCTTTCAAGTTTATGTTTGTTCCACATGAACTTGTCTTCAGTAGATAGATCTGTATTTGAGCTAATATCACTAGAATAGGAAGCTTGTTGTATCTTTGTTTGTTCTACATGACCTATCGAGGAGCTTGGGATTGAAGATTAACTTGGACTTTGCGAGGACAAATGCCATTTAAAAAGGTACACTTTTATTCTTCCTCTTCATTCATTAGCTTAATTAGATCTAAAAGGATGTCAATGATCAGTGAGAGCACCCTTTCTGTCTTGGTTTTAGGGGTATAGATACCAAGAGGGGATTTGCTTGTCAACAGGAGTATTCTCCTATAACACCATGTCCTAGAGATCGTACTCATAGGATTTTTAGTAGTGTGAGATCATGATGAATCCACGAGAAAAGAGGAAGTGGTCAGAATTCAGAAAGAGGATGATGATGAATCCGCAGAAGAAGAGGAATATTAATTTACATGAGAGTGGGTATTTTTCTAATCCATCAGGCTTGGAGACTCCCAGTAAGTATAAATATTGAAGAGGCGGAGTCTAAGAAGTAGGTGTACGAATCAGAGAATTGTCTTTCAAGCAGTCTGAAGTACTTTCAGTTTGTGACATATGGACATAGATGGATTCATGAGATCTTTGATAGGTCTAAATAGATACATGAAAATGGATGAAATCATAGTAACAATTGGAATGATTTGAATCAATGGACAAGTGGAATCAGGAAGGAAAGCAGTAAAAGGCACAACAAAAGATATATCATTAGAGGAAGGTATGGTCATTGATATGAACTTGACAACTCATGAAGACTTGAAGTCAAGTAAATTTTAATGATTTATATATATGTCAATGAATTACAAGAGGAATCACCAATGGAAAAATAACACCGTAAGAGAGGAAGGAAATCATATACATGAAATCCCACAATGATCTACATGAATTCTTGTAGAAAAGTCAAGGAAGAGAAATTGTAAAAGAAAGAGATCAGAAGCATGAACATAGAGGGAGCACATGAAGTCAAAGAAATGCTTTTTGGAGAAGGTATTGTTAGAATATAATGGATGTGCTCATTTTACCATCAACAATATCACTATTTTCACCCAAACAAAGGTCGAATCCACCCTCCGAGCACCTTAACCTTGACAGAGAATCATTTCAGAAGAAAACCATAAGCTAGATAGCTAAACAAATGTTAGCACACCTTTCCCCAAGGATAGCACATCAAACAAGAGATGATCATATAGTCCAAACCCTAACCTAGAGATAGTCCAAGGCAAAGCGTAATCTTCTAGTTGCAGAAGCTACAACGACAACTCTCCTCCAAACCTATGCACAAACTGGGCAATTGCAGTGCACACAAGTGTTGCTCTGCAATTCTAAGAATGCCTGCCAGAATGAAGACTAGCCTCCTGTATTTATACTAATTATGGCTAACTGCCTGGGCCGACTTCTCATTCTAGGTATCTATCTGTTCAGTATATATTATTTCTTCTGGACGAATTCTTCTCTTAGAGGCTAATAACCTAATACAAATTATCCTCTTGAGCTGACATGTCTTCTAGGGTTATTAGCCAACTCATTAGGGTTTCTTCTTGCTTCCCGGAATATTCTATTCTCATCAAGTTTACATGTGGAGGTAAATAGCTCCCACAACTACCATAATATCAACACTCCCTCCTAGATAGGGAGGTATTACATGTGATGGTATTGATCACAAAAATACCACTCACTCGGTACCATCAACAAAGTTGTATAGACTATCTCATGACTAGATCATGAGCACTATCATTACCATCAGTTTCGTCAACTGCATTATCTCTTGAAACCATACTCCATCTGAGTAATTAGACATGATGTTGGATAAGTCACTCACACCATAGAGTGACACAAGAAACATTCTTCTAATCTGGACATATATCCTAGAAGAATCAATGTCTTGGACCATTTTCCATCTGGGAAATCTCTGTCCATTGATCATCCATCTAGTTGATAATTATTTCCAACACTGTTGATAGTCTTCAAGGCATTCAGGACAATATCATTCAATAGAACACAACTGTGTCTATCCACAGTAGTACACAACTACAATCCAATGGTACACTACCACACCAAGTAGCTCACAGGTACTTGATCAGTGACGTATAGTCACAAACAGTGGAACACATCCACCACAGTAGTATACATCTATTGTCTAGAGACATATAATCTTCATAACAATCATCTGATATCAACCTGCACATAAACAATGTTATGATATAAACTGAATCATCTGGGCCATTCTTCCACTCACATCTGTGAGATATTGGAAGAGCATCTACCCTCAGAAGGTTAAACATCAATGATGAGCTATTTGGGCTATTCTTCTCAAGCAAGGAAGAATAAATGTTCTGAATTTCTGAGCTTGGAACATTCCCCACCCTAGGACATTCCTCTGACACTAGACAAAGTGTAACCCGGAGAGAATGAGTCTTCCCTAAGGAATGTCTATCCCTAATTGTTGAACCTGGACCATTCCCCACCCTGGGCCATTCCTCCAGCACTAAACAAAGTGCAACTTGGAGAGAATGAATCTTCCCTAAGGAATGACTCTCCGGACCATTTCCCAAGGAAATTACTGTCCTGCACCAACCTCCAAAACGGACCATTCCCCATGTTAACCACAATGGGAAATCATTTTCCGGTGAGGCGGGCCAGTCTTCTTGAGTAACTCTCAAGAAAAGAGACTTCCCTAGACCATTCCCCATGTTAACCACAATGGGAAATCACTGTCTATGGTACATAAACAATCCATTGAACCATTCTCATTACAAAAATGATTGTTCACTCTGGACAATTTCCCAAACTGGAAAATTCCTTTCCATCATAAATCTCAAACCACTTTATGAACTGAAAAGGAGCTACTCATCCTGGACTGAAAAATGACTGTCCATCATCAATAACACATCAGTGCTCCCTCCCAACCTGGGATTCATCTCTTCCTTTTTCAATAAGGAAGTTGTCTCCATGAGCTCCATATTGAGTACGCAAACTCTTTCATATTTGACAAAAGCTTTACCAAAATGTTTGCGTATCTGCTCATCTATGGAGATATGTATTGGAGAACCATTTTCTCCTTTCTGGACTTCATCAAGGATAATGTAATGCTTGATTTTAGATGTACTTTGGTCTGGAACATTGGTTTTCTCTGAAGGCTTCATGTATCTCTGATCAATAAAGTATACCATTGTTGGATTCCTCTTGGGTTCCTGCTAGCTCACAACATTGTGGCAAGTGTCAAACTAGAACATATCCATGTGGCACTTCTTCTGTCATCATGAGATCTTTGTCATGGATTGGCAATCCATCATTCTGATCTTATGAGTAATAATTCTGATACAATATCTCTATTATAGAGAATCTTCACCACACTTATGTTGTGCATTGACTTCTTTTTGTCTTTGCTTCTTCTAAGTTTCTTCAAGATTGATTCTGATTTCGGCTTATCTTGTAATATCTTCCACATGATTTGTTTGATGTATTTGATCCTTTCATGTGTATTATCTGACTTGTATAATGATAGAAATCCTTATCTTTTTTGTTCTTCCATAGGTATAATTCTTCTTGGAACATATTATCTTCTAAGAGATAGATATAAAAGATATGTACAGAGACTATGCAAACAAGATATGTACAAGAACTAAAAAGAGTATTCTTACCTTGTCTTTAGAAAAAGAAGTTTGTTTTATCCTGCTTGGTCTTCTTTGTAGGTTCCTTTTCTTCGACAACTGATGCTTCGGGTGTCCCCTTCCTTTTATTTAGCTCGGGACAATGACTCTTGTAGTGACCATGATTTCGATAGTTGAAGCATTGTATTTCTGACATGTATTTCTCTTGTTTTGGCTTCTTCCTTGAACCAAAATTCCTTTTGTTCCTGAAATTCTTGAATCTTGTTCTAAAGGCTTAATCATTGTACTTCTTTTGGGGTTTCTCTTTTGCACTGATCCTTGATTCTTCTTGAGAACAACAAGTCCAAAGTTCGTCAAATGTAGGGTACTCCTTCCTTGTGTTCATGCTTGCGGAAAATTCATCCCATGTCTTGGGAAGACCATTGAGTACTATGTTTACCAATTCCTTCTCTAAAATGATCTCTTCAATAGCTTGTAATTGATCTATTAGCTGAGATATTCTCACAAAGTATGATGTTACGGTGTCATCATCATTCATCTTCATGTCATAGAGCTCCTTCTTCAGACTCATTATTTGTCCAATGTTTCTGACTGAGAAGAGGTTTGTTAGGGCATCGTGCATCTTCTTTGATGAGTCAAGATGGGAGATGTAGGGTCTAAAGTGGTGTTGAGTCTCCATTTTGACATAAGATAATACCCTATATTACCCTCTATTTAGGTCTTTTTGCCTCTATTATAAACCTATACTAGACTATTCCATCCCAAAACACTTGCCTAATAGCTATGTCATGTCTATAGGAGGTAATTGGTGATTTAAAGCATGTTTGTTTAACTTTCTTAAATTAATTCGATTTAAAGTGTTTTATTTTGTATAGTTCTAATAATTTGATTTATGAGCAGTCTATCTGGCACTACCAGACACCGTGTAATCCGGTACCGAATCCATTCTGGTACCCAAGACAGTTTTGATACGGTACCAACTCCATTTTGGTACCAAGATGTGCGTTATTCCGGTACACCTTGCTCTGTTCTATTCTAGTACTAGACTCACGACTGTGTGCAATCCTGTGCCAAAACCTCTGTTTCATAATGTGCCAGTTGGACCTAGATAATTGTGAAGATTTCGAGAAGACAGTTCGATAGAAGCATCCGAGTGAGTTCTCTAGTTGCAAGAGACTCCATCACTCATGCACTTCATCTGATGAGGATGGAGTCGACTCCTAAAAATTCAATGTAAATCTTAATTCTGGAATTTATCGAACTGTTTAATGTTTATCCATAAATATTGGTAGTATCGGCTTACCTTATATAAGGAATGTTGTGTAGAGAGGAATGTAAGAAATATACGATAAGAATCAGACAGTACTTGTCATCGTCATGTATGAAGTAAAAGACTATTGATCCAATTTACCAGTTGAATTAATACAAAAGATCTTTCATGTCAATTCTTGGATGTGAGTGAAATTTTTAGTCTGTTAACTCTTTAAGAGGTTCCTTGTTGGTTTGGAAAGGGCCCACTACCCCAACTAATGTAAACCTCATTGTATACATTCTGTGTGTTTGTGTGGACATTTTTCAGTAGCGTGTGTGTGTGATTAATCTTTATTTCATTCTCAGGATTGAGCATTGAGTTAATCATTTTGGATTGGTATGTATAAGCAAGTGCTAGATTGAATATACATTTTATTATCCAATGTGGATGGTAGCTATCTCATAATTTGAAGTGTGGGACTGATATTTTAAGTTTATGATTGTAGTATCGCAAGGGACCAAGAGACTTTTTCTTTCATCTTCATGTGTTGTAATAAAGTCTTTCAGTTATACTAAATTCCCCTTGTGCTGGTTTGATTGAATTACATGAAGTTGAAGTTGGTTTTTGTTTCAAGAATGGTTGGAGTTGATTGTTTTAATTACTACAGGAGACAAGCTTCTTAAAGTCCATCTTTTCAATACAAGTGCCTAAAATGAACAAACTTGTTTCTCTGGTACAACATCTCTTTGATTGACTATTTGTCTAAGTTTCGTTATTAGTTTTCTCTTTTAGGTTCAGAGGATATTTTGAAGTATTTAGAGATATTATAAATGGAATTCTTATGTTATTAATTATTTCCTATATGTAGAAAACTTAGATAGGTTAATTGTTCTCAACACATATGGTGTAACGACTCTTTCAATTACGAATCCCGGATTGACATTTAAATGAGTGTGATATATACAGTGAACATATTTAAGCACCAACATTTTGGCGCCGTTGTCGGGGAGTTGTAAATGATAAAAAGTAGGATATTTTTTGGTTTGATGAAGTATTGGATTGGATTTAAGGATAATCTGAGGGCGGGAAGAAGATGGTAAGACAAAAGGTAAGAACCTGCACATCCACTTTGGTGGGGTTGCTCCAAAGTCAGGTTGTCCTCCTACCTCTAATTAGGAATCTACATTTTCATTGATTTCATTTTTTTATGAGTAGGTACAGGGATAATAAAGGCAGATTTATTCCTCCTAAAATCTCAGAAAAAACAGAAAAACAAACAACAATGAAAACCCCCCCTTATATTAATTCATCGAAAACTCGTGCAAGAAAAATTATTAGAGGAGAGAGATCAAAGGAAACAATTGAAACAACAACAAATTGCACTAGATATGAAGCCATTGTTTATATTAAAAACATAAGGCACCAAGAAAAGGAGGCAGCACTGGCAACCCCATCTAGAGGAGAAACTGGAAAAGAAGAAGAGGTGATAATAGAAGAGGTTGCATCTGTTGTTGGAAGACCACACAAAACCTTGGAACAACTAGAGATACCAGATAACCCGGTGGTGGAACCATCACTTGGTGGAGAAAATTCACCACCTCCCTACAAAGTGCTTGGAAACATGGCAGAAGAAGAGGGAAACACAACCAATTAAACAAAGACATTTGGATTCCCCATACTAGATATGGCTAAAGATGTTGCTATGAACATTCCATTATCTTCACTTTCTCATTTCAGAGGTATGTCGATAGAAGACCCTGACTCATTTTTATTTGAATTTGACATATTGTGTAGGAGATATAACTACACAGATAATTCTAAAAAATTTAAACTTTTCCTAGCCACACTAAAAGATTTGTCACTACGGTGGTTCATGAGCTTAGGGGAACACATAATTTTGTCTTGGGATGGTATGAAGGAGACCTTCCTCCAGAAATACTATGATTACTGCAGACCTAGGGATGCTAGGAATGATATATTCAAAATGCAACAATCAGAAGAAGAAAGCTTAGAAGACTACTTAGAAAGGTTCTTATACAATTACCAAAAGACTAAGCAGTTTTCCTTAGATATAGCTACAGTTAGGACTATATTTCTAAAGGGCGTGAGGGATGATTGCATTGAAGTGTTAAACCTTATGAGTTCTGGGGACATATACCAAAAACCATTTGCAGACATAGAAGAGTATTGTAAAAGATACTCTCACAGTCAAGCTAAAATAGGGAAAAGTATAAGGGACCCTACCAACAGAATTTCTAAACCCACATCTGGAGGTGTCACAAGGATTGAGCTAGGAAATCTATTGGAAAAATTTAAAACAGATATCCTACACACCATTAGTTCCCAACTAGATACCATGCAAATTAAAAAAAAACAAGAGGAAGAAAATGTTGTGTTAGCAATCTTCTGTCATCAGTGTAGGAGGAAACACCCTGAAAAGGAATGCCCCCTCAATGTTATTGAAATATGTGGTATTTTCACAGAGGACCATCCTACTAATGAATTCCCTTCTCTCCCCAAATTCAAGGCCATGTTCAAGGGAGGAGGAGAACCTGAGACATCTTACCCCCCTAGGAGACC
This sequence comes from Picea glauca, assembly GCA_000966675.3. Taxonomy (NCBI): domain Eukaryota; kingdom Viridiplantae; phylum Streptophyta; class Pinopsida; order Pinales; family Pinaceae; genus Picea; species Picea glauca. The sequence continues at coordinate 165,925 of JZKD02S0051178.1, read as the reverse complement.
ATGGAGACAACAAAACCCCAACATGTTTGCTGACCCAATTACACAATACCCCCAACAACAATGGGTACCCCCCATGTCTTATCCTCAGTGGTCAACACAAACCCAAACTTGGCAACAGGGGTGGAGAGGACTTGTATATGGAAAAGTCCCCTTTCAACCAACAAATTTTTCCACCTATCCACAATATCCTTCAAATATGTCATAGTTTCTCCCAGGTTTTAACCCCCCTACTCTTCTTCCACCCCCACAACCACAACAACCACTTTCACTACCCATCAATCCAAATATGCAACAACCAATGCAAGTTGCACCCATCCAAAAGCCTCCTCAGCCTACTCCTATTCCTGCACAACCTATCCCTAACCCAAATAACAGACCGACACAACCTATACAAAACGTTGAAGTACAAACCTTCCCTACATACATAATAACGCTAACTCCATTTAATGGAATTGAATTAAGATCATAAAAAATCCCACTATGGTCATTCAAGAGGAACACATGCATAATCACACAAACCAAGAAGAACAAATAGATGTCCAAATGGTTCAAAGAGAATAACAGATGACTGATCCATTGAAAGAAAAAAGAAACACTCCAGTACCATAAGAAATCCCTTCTCCCAACTCCCTTGCAGCAGAAACACCCCATGAAATGAATCCCCCTTACCCAGAAAGGTTGCTCATAAAGAAAACTGAGGAACCTCTAGAACATAATATAGAGACTAAAATACAGAATATATGTGTAAAGATTCCACTACTACAGGACATTAAATACATACCTATCTATGCTAAAATTGTAAGGGAACTTTGCATTAAAAAGCCAAGGAGAAAGAGGAAAGAGCCTCCTATCATACGAGTTTTAGGATCGTTATCTGAGTTTATAACATAAATGTCTTCCAAGTATAGTTATCTAGGGAACCCAGTGGTAACCATAGAAATCAATGGTGTTGCCTTACCTAACACATTGATTGATCTAGGGGCAGCAATAAATATGATGTCAGTAAACACTATGAAAACACTGCAACCATATCACTTAAGACCTACAGAAAATTTGCTAGAGCTTGTAGATAAATCAATCATCACCCCAACAGGAAGTTTAGATGATATAATAGTGACATTGGCCTCTTAGGAATACCCTGTGGATTTCTTGGTAATCCATCCCAAATCCCCCAAAGCAGGACACCCAGTGGTACTAGGCCAACCTTGGTTGGCCACTGCTGATGCATTCATCAGTTTTTGATTTGGAGAAATGACAATTTCCAATGGCACTCAAAGTCAGAAACTTATTCTTTTTCCCCCTGCCCAACCAGTCACTGAAGTCCCTCTCTGGTTGGAGAATCCATAGGGGGAGGAGGACTGTACCCAACCCTTTTTGACACTTGAAAAAGTAAAAGGAGTACAAGAACACTCTGAAGAACAAATCCTAAGTCTATTCTTGGCTTCTTCGGCATGCATTGACTATCCCCAATCTTTCCCCAACTACACACACATATTTAGCTCCGAATTTCAAGAAATTTGGCACCCTTCCACTTATACAATAGCCACTCTTTTGCAAATAGAGGAAGGGAAGGAGTCTACTATCCAATATGTAGAAATCAGTCATGGGAAGTCCCTATATATCAATGCCATCCTAGTAACATATCAACAACAAAAGCTGGTACAAATGATTCAGGGGCAATCCGATGCGTTTGCATGGGATTACTCTGACATGAAAGGGATCCACCCAGATACATGTATGCATCATATTTACACTAACGATCAAATCAGACCTATCGGACAACCCCAAAGAAGAATGAACCCGGCCTTGAAAGATATAGTAAAGGAAGAATTCCAAAAACTCCTACAAGCCAATTTCATTTACCCTATATCAAATAGCAAATGGGTCTCCCCATTAGTTATTGTACCAAAGAAAAACAGAAAATGGAGGATTTGTGTGGACTTTCGAGAGATAAACAAGGCCACCTATAGAGACTACTTCCCTTTACCTTTCATAGATCAGGTCTTGGATACTTTATCTGGGAAGAGGTACTTTTCTTTTTTGGATGGGTTTAGTGGCTACAACCAAATACAAATTTCACCAGAAGACCAGGATAAGACCACATTCACCTGCCCTTGGGGAACCTATGATTACAGGGTTCTCCCCTTTGGGTTATGTAATGCTCTTGCTACCTTTCATAGGGTTGTCTTGGCTATTTTATCTGATCTGAGAAATGATTGTGTGGAAGTCTACATGGATGACTTCACAATATATGGGGATGATTTCCAACATGCATTGGATAATTTGAAGAAGGTATTGGTTAGATGTAAAGATACCAACCTCTCACTTAGTCACAAAAAATCAAGAATGATGCTTACTGAAGGAATCATTTTAGGTCACCACGTCTCTGGTACTGGAATAAGAGTGGACCCTGCCAAAATCGACATTATTTCCCAAATTAAGATCCCTAGTTCACAAAAGGAAATCAAAAGTTTCTTAGGGCACATTGGCTACTATAGGAGGTTTATTCAAAATTTTACAAACCTAGATGCCCCCCTTTTCAAACTACTAACGAAAGATGTTGAATTTTGTTGGGATGAGCAATGCCAATTCTCCTTTGAAATCTTAAAAAAAAAAACTTTCAAGTGCTCCTGCTTTGAGAGGTCCAAACTGGTCTCTTCCTTTCCATATATGTACAGATGCCTCATATACCACTTTGGGAGCTGTATTAGGACAAATGGAAGGGGAGATTCCTTATGCTATATACTTTGTTAGTAAGAACCTCTCACCTGCTGAAGAAAACTATACTTTCACAGAGAAAGAATTCTTATTAGTAGTACATGCCATCAACAAGTTTAGAAACTATATAACATGATACAAAGTTTTTGTGCACACAAATCACTCAGCTATCAGATTTCTAACGAATAAACCTGTTACAAATGCAAGAGTAACTATATGGCTCTTGTTACTACAAGAATTTAATATCACTATCATAGACAGGCCTGGAAGAGATAACTTGGTCGCTGATTTTCTGTCTAGGCTTATCCATACAAGTGACAGTACTCCAATAGATGATGATTTTCCAGATGAGAATTTATTTGTCATTTCTACTTTCACCCCTTGGTATGTAGACATAGCCAACTATTTGGTAACTAGCAACCTACCTCAAGGTATGACATCCAAAGAAAAAAAGAGAATCATTCAGCTAAGTGCCAATTATATGTGGCATGAAGATACCCTATACCGAATAGGACCTGATTTGGTAATCAGAAGATGTGTCCGGGAAGATGAAATGAAGGATATCTTCAGAGCCTTCCATGATGGCCCATGTGGAGGCCACTTTGCTGACAAAAGGACAGCTTACAAAAACCAACAATCTGGCAATTATTGGCCAACCATTTTTAAATATGCAAAGAAATACGTGGCCAGTTGCGATGATTGCCAAAGAATGGCAAGACCTACATCAGTCGATGAAATGCCACTCCAAGCCCAAGTAGTAATCAAACCCTTTGAAAAATGGGCCTTATATTTTGTAGGACCTATCAATCCCATGTCCCAGAAGAAAAAGTACATATTAGTTTGCATAGACTATGTAACAAAATGGGTAGAAGCCAAGGCCCTGTATTCAACCAATGAACAATCTATTGTAGATTTTCTCTTTGAGGAAATTTTCACTCGTTTCGGGGTACCTCGAGAGATAGTCATTGATCAAGGAACACAATTCACCTTAAATTCGGTTAAGGCCCTTATCGAAAAATACAAGATTAGACACAAAAATTCTTCACCCTATCACCCCCAAGCCAATGGACAAGTAGAATCGACCAACAAATTGATAGAGGCCATCCTCAATAAGACTATTCAGCTGCATCACAAAGACTGGGCTGATAGGTTTCCTGAGGCCTTGTGTGCCTACAAGATAGCTTAGAGAAATACAACAGGCCATATACCGTATGAGTTGGTATATGGGAAGCATGTATTACCGCCCATAAAGTTTTAGGTAAAGACCTTCAGAACTGCCATGCAATTAGGAATGGACTTGAATGAAGCTCAAAATTACAATTGAACGAGCTTGATGAGATAAGACAAGGTGCTCTACAATGAACCACCCTGATACAAGAACAAATGAAAAAATGGCACGACAAGTACATTAAACATAAGTCCTTCCAGCCAGGTGATTGGGCCCTCCTATATGATAGCAGATTAAAAAATTTCAAAGGCAAACTGTCTACTAGATGGATGGGGCCCTATGAGGTTGATACAGTCTATGAAAATGGTGCAGTAAGGATAAAGACTCTTGATGAAAAGAAGACTTCCCTTGTTGTAAATGGACATTGACTGAAGGTTTATCACAAACCTTTGTCAAAGGAGGATTTTGTCAAAAATGTTCTTTAGACTGTCGAAATGCAACTAGTAAGTGAGAGGGTTTTCCCTCTTGCTAACCTACCATAGTAAGTTCAGATTGTATAAATTCATTTTCTGTACATAGGTGTGTCATGAGATGAAGTTTTTTTTATTTTTAACTAACAAAGACAAAAGAAAAATTGGTGGTGGTCCCATGTAGATAAGCAAATAAGGAGGATAGATACTAGAAAGAGTCTTCTTTAAGTTTTTCAGACTCTTTAAAATTGAAAACACCGGTGAGTAGGAATTGGCTCGGGCTCGACAAAAATCCACAAGACAGTATAGAGAGTTTCCTTTAAGTTTTTTCAGACTCTTTAAAATTGAAAATACTGACAAGCAGGAACTGGTCCGGGCTCGACAAAAATCCACGGGACAATATAGAAAGTTTCCTTTAAGTTTTTCAGACTCTATAAAATTGAAAAAACTGGGGAGCATTAAATAATCTGGGCTCGATAAAAATCCATAGAAAAGTAGTAGTTAGGATTATTATTGTGTTGTAATAAAAGAGGAAATGCCAGCAAAAGTGTGGTCACCTTGGTTCTAGAAGAAAAGGAGTTATGTCATCTCAGTTACTAGTCATTACAGAGTACCCTCCTATTACAAAGATTTCCTACATTATTCCTCTATAAACTTTGGCAACTGCATGGTTTTTCAGATGGATTTGACCATAGAAACACCAACTATTTCTATAAATCACTGTCACCAGAATCAGTGTCAAGATTTTTAAGCTCAAGAAAGTTCATTTTTGTTCTTATCTCGCATCAATTATCACCTCTATGTATGAAGGGCCATCAAATCATCTCATTGTGCCTATCCGGTACTGGATCCTATCTAGTATAAAAGAAGGGGCCCTTCGCTATTCCAGTACCTACTACAAATTTTGCACACAGGTGATCCGACACTCAGGTAATCAAGTGATCCTGTACCAACTAAAAATTTTACATACAGGTGATCCGACACTCAAGTGTTCCTTTAGCAACTACGGATTTTACACACAGGTGATCTGGCACTCAAGTAATCAGGTGATCCTGTACCAACTGCAAATTTTACACACAGGTGATCCTATACCAACTGCAAGCCTTACACACAGGTGATCTAACACTCAGGTGATCCTGTATCAATTACAAATTCTACACATAGGTGATCCAGTACTTAGATGATCCAGTAATGGTAAAAATATGACGGGTAACTTTCATCATGTTTCCAAGTCGCTGTCAAATTATTAATGCGAGGACATACATATTCAACACTCTTTTTCGTGTGATTTAAAGGAATTAGACTAAATATGCATTTATAACATATGATTTCTCTTGGATCATGACGTACCCCTATTTTGTCATGAATATCTGTAGAAATATTAGACCTCACCTCCGTGAGAAGGAAGTGTCCTACAAAACACCAAGAATGCAAAATCACGATGTCTTTTATCGGATCAAACTCCCTCTGTCTATATAATAAATAAACCCCATGATTAGTTTTCGTACTATATGAGACGACGTGAACCATGAATCTCATCATATCAAGTAATGATCCCAGTCGATTTCATATACATGAGTCCTGATCATAACGACCACCTCCTTTCATGAATATTGTCTACCACCAAGCTTCCCACGAATCTGGAAACTGTTAGTAGATCTGACTTACCTCGCCATATCATCATGAGTATCAACATGACCATTGTAATCTACACTTCCATTCATAAATACTCCTCTGGATGGCTCTGCCATCCAGATGAGCATTATTTACCCTTATTGTCACACTATCTACAGACACCCTATGCCTTCATATCCCTTGTATGTTTCTCCCAATCGATACTCTATCATCCGATACTCAACCCTCGAACTTCTGTTTGTGCCTTATCCACCCAAGAGAATTGATTAAAATAGCATGGGGGTCGACAGGCATGAGCCAATATTTCAAATATACAAAGAAACAATAGAATATTAGGCTTGTAAGAAAAAATATGAACAGGCAGGGTGGGTGCCATTTTGGAGAAATTTAAAGGCCATTATGAGGGAATTTCTCTCGTCTTTGTGCAGACATATGATGGATAGAATGTGCAGATTGGGGATGTGAAGTTAAAAATTACAGAGGCCATGGGTCTCTCGATGGCTGGAGAAAGATACTTCAAAAGAGTGATCATGGACAAAAACCTCTATCAACAATTCCTCAAACCAGAACATCACGACCTTGATTGGATCAAGGGCATCCCTTAGAGCTATATCAAAGAAAAATATTGGACAATTCTTATAAGTCTACAAAAATTCCTCACCTGTGAGGGAAGGTATGCCGTGACCTTCATTTATCATTTAAAGCTTTTGTCACATTTTGAGGGAGGAACACAAATAAATTTTCCCCATTTTTTATTGATGAGTTTAATGAAAATGGCAAGAGGTGTGAGGTCAGTTTCTAAGAAACCTGAGACTAGTCTTCATCATCATGGTTTAATCAAACTTCTGGTTGTTCATGCTCTAAAAAGACAAGGGGGTAGTTGGAAGAAGTTGCTCCAACAGAGCTTCGCTCAAGAGAAATCCAAGTCGGTCAAGACATAGGAGGCAGGGACACACAATGAAGGATCAAGAAGAAAAGAAAAGAAAGACAAGGCATGAGGAGGTAAAGAAGACACTACTGTGCCCAACTCATCTCAGCCCATTGAGAAATCAGTGATAGAAAAGTCTGTCGTGGGGGAGCCTATTATATCAAGAAAGAAGACATCCACTCAATTCCAGAGAGTAATCTCTACTTCGGTTCAAAGGGGTAAAAAAAGAAAGGAGGGCTCAGAACCATGTGGTCAATCAGATAGTGTTCCAAAAAAAATTATGGAAATGCCATCAGAACCAACCAGTCAAATAGAGAAGACCCATGACTTCCAGTTACAAAGCAATAATTTGTCTGCACCAGCTGAAGCGTCTAGCTCAGTCCTATGCCCTAAATACCAATGGTCACAGAATAAGAAACAAAAGAAGGGGGAGATGGATCAACAGGGGATTTTACTAGAACCAACTGTAAAACCCCCTCCAAAATCCCCTAAAGAATTGAAAATTATTTCTGAAGTTACTCGGCCTTCCCAAAGCTCAGTTGGTGGCTTGAAGGAGACTTCTAAGGTGACAAGTAAAAATATAAAGAAACTAGAAGGAAAGGAGGCACAAGTTCTAGAGCCCACACCTCAATCTTCCAGGTTAGGAATATGGGTTTACTAGCAAAAGCAAACCCCAGAATTTATAGTTCAAGCCCGCAAGATAAAGGTCCAGTCAACATAGGAGGTATAGGTGTCCAGGCCTGCCCCTATCAGTAAATCTAAGAAAAGGAAATTGTTTCAAGAAACTCCTACCCCTGTCAACAAGTCTAAGAAAGCCTCACCACCCATACGTAGGACCACTAGAAGTATGGCTAAACAGGAGACAATTCCAAACATACCTTCTCCTCAAAGAGAACCTATGGATATTCCAAGTTCTTCAGACAAAGAGAGTGGTTGGGGAGCTGCCATAAGAGAAACAAAAGGACTGGTAACAATAAGTGAAATGAAAGGATTGGTAACAGAGACTTTGATGGATTTGAGGAAGGGAGAAGAAGCTCGAGAGGTGGTAACTCAGGAAGTATTCACACCGAGTCCAGGAAAATCCTTGAGCAGACGAAAGATGATAACAAAGGCTCTGAGGAGTCTGAGGAAAGAAAAAGAGGCTCGAGATATGGTGGCCAAGGAAGTACTGACACTAAGTCCAGACCATTCCCTGAATGAACCCACATTATTAATAGAAATTGAGAGATTGAAACAAGAAATTGAAGAATACAAAAGATTAGACATGCATATCAAGGCAGAGAATGTAGAATTGAAGGAGCAGCATGCGGAGGTCTCTGCCAAACTTAACAAAGTCTTGTGATTGGTCCATTACACTAGGGTGATAAAGAAGGAATTTAAGATTGAATCTTCCGATGTTAACATTTTTCAATATGAGGAATGACAGAGGAGGGTCCAATAGTGCAGAAAGTTTTTGGGTATAAGTTTTTGATAACGTTGCATGAGGACATGCAACATCTTCAGCATGGGGGAAATGTTGAGTCTCCATTTTGACATAAGATAATACCCTATCTTACCCTCTATATAAGTCTTTTTTCCTCTGTTATAAACCTATACTGGACTATTCCCTCCAAAAACACATGCCTAATAGCTATATCATGTCTACAAGAGGTAATTGGTGATTTAAAGCATGTTTGTTTAACTTTCTTAAATTAATTCAATTGAAAGTGTTTTATTTTGTATAGTTCTAATAATTTGATTTATGAGTAGTCTATCCAGCACTACCAGACATCGTGCAATACAGTACTGAATCCATTCTAGTACCCAAGACAATTTTCATCCGATACCAACTCCATTCTGGTACCAAGACGTGCGTTATTCCGGTACTCCTTGCTCTGTTCTATTCCAGTACTAGACTCGTGACTGTGTGTAATCTGGTACCAAAACCTCTGTTTCAGAATGCGCTAGTTGGACCTGGATAATGGTGAATATTTCGAGAAGACAGTTGGATAGAAGCTTTCGAGTTAGTTCTCCAGTTGCAAGAGACTCCATCGCTCATGCACTTCGTGTCATGAGGATGGAGTCGACTCCTAAAAATTTGATGTAAATCTTAATTCTAGAATTTCTTGAATTGTTTAATGTTTATCCATAAATATTGGTAGTATCGGCTTAGCTTATATAAGGAATGTTGTGTAGAGAGGAATGTAAGAAATATACAATAAGAATTAGACAGTACTTGTCGTCGTCATGTATGAAGTAAAAGACTGTTGATCCAATTTACCAGATGAATTAATATAGAAGATCTTTCATGTCAATTCTTGGATGTGAGTGAAAGTTTTAGTCTGTTAACTCCTTAAGAGGTTCTTTGTTGGTTCGGCAAGGGCCCACCACCCCAACTAAGGTAAACCTCATTGTATATGTTCTGTGTGTTTGTGTGGATAGTTTACAACAGCGTGTGTGTGTGATTAGTCTTTATTTCATTCTCAGGATTGAGCATTGAGTTAATCATTTTGGATTGGTGTGTATAAGCAAATGATAGATCAAATATACATTTTATTATCCAATGTTGAAGGTAGCTATCTCATAATTTGAAGTGTGGGACTGATATTTTAAGTTTATGATTGTAGTATCACAAGGGACTAGGAGACTTTATCTTTCATCTTCATGTGTTGTAATAAAGTCTTTCAGTTATACTGAATTCCCCTTGTGCTGGTTTGATTGAATTACATGAAGTTGAAGTTGGTTTTTGTTTCAATAATGGTTGGAGTTGATTGTTTTAATTACTATAGGAGACAAGCTTCTTAAAGTTCATCTTTTCAATACAAGTGCCTAAAATGAACAGACTTGTTTCTCTAGTACAACATCTCTTTGATTGATTGTTTGTCTAAATTTCATTATTAGTTTTCTCTTTTAGGTTCAGAGGATATTTTGAAGTATTTAGAGATCTTAGAAATTGAATTCTTGTGTTATTAATTATTTCCTATATGCAACAGACTTAGATAGGTTACTTGTTCTCGGCACATATGGTGTAATGGCTCTTTCGATTACGAATCCTAGATTGACATTTAAATGAGTGTGAGATATACAGTGAACATATTTACACACCAACAAGTGGTCTTTTATAGAGTCGACTATGATACTCATGGCATTGATGTCATCGATTTTGAACTTCTCCATAACTGAAATGTTCTTCAGTTCTTTCTCTTTTCCTTTTTCAAACTCTGGTTTCACGATATCCAACACTTTATTCTTGGCAAGGATGAGTTCAATCCTTGTCTCCATGATTTGAAGTTAGAATCTTCATCTAACTTGTTTTCTAACTTCATAGAGTAAGTTATGGCTAATTTGACTTGGTCAACCCTAGATTTGACCCAAAACTCAAACTGGGCGTATTGGCTTGTTGAGAGTACTAGGATATGTACTAGGCTAGGGTGCACTGGTGTATCAAGAAATTAAGTCAATCCCTTCACTTAATGTGCCTCAATGATAGGATTATGGTTTTTGCAACTTCACCTGCTAGTAACCCTAGCTGCAGTGCTTTGGTGACTGCTCCTGCTAGAAACCCTAGTGGCAGTTCTTTAATGAGATTAATATCCTTATGGATTTTCTTCCTTCCAGCGGTTAGACTAAATGAAGGAGGTGTGGGCCCATAACCTATTAGAATATAATGAAGGTGCTCATTTTACCATCGACAATATCACTATTGTCACCCAACCATAGGCCGAAGCCACCCTCCAAGACCCTTAACCTTGACAAAGAATCATCCTGGAAGTGAACCCTAGGCTAGATAGCAAACAAAGGTTAGCAAACCTTTCCCCAAGGGTAGCTCATAAAACAAGAGCTGATCAGATAGTCCAAATCCTAACCAAGAGATAGTCCAAGCCAAAGCATAATCTGCTAGTTGTAGCATATGCAACGACAACTCTCCTCCAAACCTACGCACAAACTGGGCAACTATAGTGCACACAAGTGTTGCTCTGCAATTGTGAGAATGAATGCCATAATGAATATTGGCCTCCTGTATTTATAATAATTCTGGCTAACTACCTGGGCCGACTTCTCATTCTGGGTATCTATCTGTTCAATATATATTATTTCTTCTGGTCGAATTCTTCTCTTGGAGGCTAATAACCTAATACAAATTATCCTCTTCAGTAGACATGTCTTCTAGGGTTATTAGCCAACTCATTAAGGTTTCTTATTGCTTTCCAAAATATTCTATTATCGTCAGGTTTACATGTGGATGTAAATACCTCCCGCAACTACCATAATATCAACATGTATATCGATAGGGGGATTTATCCTTTTACCCATGATGTGAAAGGGGGAGAAAGAGAAAAATCAGAAGAAAAATATTAGAAGCATGAAGACAAGGGGAGAAACCACAAGGATATATACCCTTTTCCATTTATGTCAAAGGGGGGAGAGAATCATGAGGATAGAAACATCAGATGAGCATTGGTCACAAGTGGAGTATGAGTGTTTCCATCAATTCCAAAGGGGGATATTGTTGGACAATTTGTTTTCATTGATTTTGTTGGACAATTGGTTTTCATTGATGTCAACAAGCAGTGGTTGTCATTGATGTCAAAAAATGTGATGGGTGTATTTGGAGAAGTCTCCAAAGTGATCCCCTTATGGATTATCTCTAAGAATAGCCCTCACAGGAATATGCTTTGAACAAGTCTACAAGAAACCCATTGGTTTTGTCATGAATCCCAAAGTTGTTTGAGGAATAAGTAAATGAAGGATAGTGTAAAGGCAGGTAACATACTCATATATGGATAGTCCTCGTCATGCCATTTTCAACAGTAGGTGGAATGTCACGTAGTTCCTCACGATTGAGGAGTTATGAGGTCATGAAATTGGAAGCCCCAAATATGGGTTAATAATATCCTAATTGATGTCAAGTCATTAATGAAAGGGTAAAGTGGTTGTAATAAGAAAGTTCAAGAAGCCCTAAAGTTAAGGAAAGAGGTTACTTAGAAAAAGTATATATACACATCAAGAAGTCACTCATAAGTACATTCACACACACATTCTATTAAATATATTCTATGTGAGTAAGTGATTCTTATTTGAGGTAAAAAAGGATATATGAGGCAAATTTCATAGGGAAGATGAAGTGAACAAGGGATAAATTCCAAGGGAGGATGAAGTCTTTTGATGATGTTTTCTAAGGTATGTTATTTAAAGGTCATATTACCATTTTCTCTATAACTATTAACATTTGTTATAGAATGAATCAGATAAAGAAAATTGGAGGATGTTGAGAAGACATATCAAGGTACCATTGGTAAACATTTCAGCTTCTCGGTCATCGTAGTTTTGGAGATACACTCTCTGGAAGATAGGGCTTTTGGGTAGTCTTGAAACTAGTCTCAAACAGGTTTTTTGGGTAAAAATGTCCTAACTTATTCATAGAGTATCCAAATTCTATGAGTCTAGTTGAAGTGGAGAGATGATAGTCTTTAGTATCTTGTATGTGAGTTTTAGAATGAAATATCAAATATTGAGCACGGGGCATGTTGTACAAGTTTTCTCTCCAAAATAGAATAAAATTCAGAAAGGTTTTCCATTTCCTCTATAAATTCTATTCTAAGAAGTTTCAGACTTTGAAATTTTTAGAAGATGAAAGAAAGATATTAGAGTAGCTTTGGTTAAAATTTCATAAATTTGTTCATTACAGATACAGATTTATTCTTTTTGAAAGTTAGTGTTTGTGAATAATCCAAAACTAGTCCCACGAGACTAAGGCAAAGTTTGATGACTATGTTATTCTCTTGTTGCTAAAGTTGAGGAAGAGATACAAGTATGTAATTTTATGTAGAAGGTCTGCTACAGGATCGAGGTTATGATTTAGATGTGTTATAGAGGGTTATGTTTATGGTACATCCTTGAGGCATGTATTGATGATGATGGTACATGATATGTAACACCTTTGTGATGATATGATACATTGTTAGAAGTATGTATTAGCTATCTTGGTATCTAGTTTGGTATACATCATGGTGATGTTATCTCATGCTTGAGTCACATATTATGGTACTTAGTTGAGGCACATAATTGATGATATCTTATGGTACATAGTGTATGGAATGATTGAAACATATCATGAGTTATATGGTATATGATTGATGCATATCTTGGTGATGTTATGGTACATACTTGGTGATAATAGTACATGTTGAGACACATATTCGTGATGTTATGGTTCATTGTTTGATACTTATTTTGGCACATGGTTAAGGTACACCTTAGTGATGTTATGGTACATTGATTATTAGCACATCTTGGCTATATTGGTATCTTGGTATCTTGGTTATCTTGGCACTTCATTGATAATATCTTATGGTACATGGTGTATGGAATGATTGAGACATATCATGAGTGATATAGTTGATGCATGAGATGGCATAGGTTTGATAAATGGTTGATGTACATGATATGGTACATGGTTTATGTACTTGGTATGGTACATGGTTTATGTTTGTGACGTGGTACATGGTTGATGTACTTGGTATGGTACATGTTTGATGCATGGTATGGTACAGGGTGATGCACATGGTATGGTACAAGTTTTGGTACATGGTTGATGCATGATATGGAACATGTTTGATGTACATGGTATGGTATAGGTTCTAGTTAATGGTTGATGTACATGGCTTGGTGATGGTTTTTCATATCCATGTGAGTGGTTCATTTGGTTGATGATGCTATATCAATGATAGAGATAGTGACAAGTTGGATGATTGGTTGATTATCAATGACAGGTTGGTTGATGTGGACAGTGATAGGTTGGTTGATGTATTGGTGACAGTGGAAGTTACAGTTTGATCATTGTTAATGATAGTGATTCTACACTTATATTTTAGGGTGGCAAGATGGTGTAAGGGAAGGGGGTTGTAGCCTCCTTCAGGTTGGTCCTGGAAAATTCAAGGAGTTGGATATTCCTTTAGGTTGGTGCCTGTAAGTTAGGGGATTGTAGCCTCATTCTGGTTGGCTCCAAAGAAATTGGATTGTTGGATATTCCTTCAGGTTGGTGCTTGTAAATCAGAGGTTTGTGGCCTCCTTTTGATTGGTGTCGTAGGATTTAGGGAGTTGTAGCTTCCTTCAGGTTGGTGCCTAAAAATCATAAGGTCGTTGCCTCCTTCCCGTTGGTGTTGGAGAATTTTGAATTTGGTGCTTTCTATGATTCATCGTAAACTTCCCCATAGTGGTAGCACCATTTCATGCCATAACCACAAAAGGAAAGAGATTTCATTAGGGAAGAGACAACAAAAATAATTTGAAGACTTGAAGAAGAAAATTAGTGATGCTCTAGTTTGATCCATGATGAATTTGAGGAAACCTTTTGATCTAAATACTGATGCTAGTGTATATGCTTTAGGATCAATACTCATGCAAGGAGGAAAACCTGTGTGCTACAATTCATTTTTTTTCATGGAGTAGTGATTGAATATTCCACATATTATAAGGAGTTGTTTGTGATTGTACAAGTAGTGAAGAAGTGAAATTATTACCTCTTGAGAAAAGATACTATCATACACATAGATCATCAACCCCTTCAGTACCTATAGAGTGTTACAAAATAATTCCCATGTGGACTGGTGAATCTTCCCTTGGAGTACAGACCCCTCTACCAAGACAAAAAACTACCTTTGGACACTACCATTCCTATAGATTAATTATGCCCATCAAAAAAAGAGAGGAGGAATAGTATGATGTACCTCACTTTCGAATTTTGTCCACATTTCTCCAATCTGTAAGTTCTAAACAATACCTGAAATGGATAACAAGAGACAAATAAATGTCTCCTACTCTAATGGATTAGATAAAATCAATCTATGGATGAAAGATTAAAACAATAATAGACAAGTACATGTAAACACATACTAGAAGGAAATAGGCCAAGTATATTGATGATAAGTTTAAATAGACACTTACAATATTTATATGATGTTGTAGTAGCCTCCCCAAGTCCTCCTTTTCCAACCCCTTGCTTGAAACATCCAGGATAATAATAAAAATTCTTTGTTGATAATTTTATCCTCTTTGTTCACCATGAGAATGCATACATTTATAGGCTTTGAGAGGCTCAACCACCTTGGTTATATTTGGGATTATTTTAGGATATGACTCCATCAATTGTGATATCTCCCTTAGATGTAGCCTCGGGGTTAGATTCGAGTTAAACCAACTCGATCCATCCATAGTTGTCTATAGAGAAAAAGGGGATTTATTAAAATATTTGATCAACCAATTCAGTGCTCCCTTACAATGTGCAACAGAGTGCTACAACTATCCATACTATATATACAAAGAGTGTTATCACTCCCTATATATGAGAAGGGGAGCGTTGATCTTCCAAAAGTTTCCAAGATGACCAATTCTCATAGAAAAACACTCTGTTCTAACTGTCAAATGATGGGGATTCTTCTTCTAACGTGTTTTAGGGGTTGTATCAAGTGTTCTCATGGTGTGGTTCATGATGCGACAGTTACATGATGATAATGTGACACTTGTGACAAAAGTGAGACACTTATGACAATGAGAATGTGACATTATCGAAGTGAGAAATTTTTATGTGTAACAGATTTCCCCCCAAAGTGTGAAGTCAAAAAATGAAAGGTGATGGCTGAAAAACTTTGTAGATTCTTCAAAGAAAGGGTATGGAGTCGGGGAACCTGGTAGAAGCTACAGATAACCATCAAACAATGTTAATATGTATTCCATTCCTGAGGCAGGCATGCCTATGCTCGGGCTACAAATGACTCAAAGTATTGCCGCCAATAAATACACTGTGGATCCATGATGATATTGACTAAGGGTATGGCCACTAGTGATACAATGTGGATCCATACTTCTATGACATGAACTGATTGTAGCCATGAAAAATACATAGTGGAGCTATGAGATGATAAAACATAGCCATAGACCAATACAACGTGGATATATATGAAAACATACATATCATCATGCCCAAATGAATCCCTTCACATCCTGGGTAAAGAAGAAATCAAAATGAATAGTCAACCTAGGGTCATCGTCCCAATCCCGACGTGGTATGAATATAACCATGAGAATAGATGTTTTGATGTCAAACATGGTAGAAACCACTTTATTACCGGTCATTGAGGTAAGTCGTTAACAAGTGCGAGGGAAATCACCAATGATATCAATGACTCCCAAGGTACCTTAGTACATTCCATTGAATGTGAATAGATCAGATGAGGTTGAACATTCATGGAATCATCCGATCATAGGTGAATTATGTAAGCCTACTTTAAGAAGCAAAGAGGCCTTCCATTGAGGCATGTAGGTCCCAAGGTGATAATTGGTTTCTAATTCCAATTCCTAGATGATTTTTTGAATTCGACAGGAAAAGACTCGTCGAAGGAGGGCCTTGATGTATCCCCCATCATCGACATGAAAATGACATAGGAAAGTAATAAAATAAAGAAGATGAAAATATACTGACACGGGTATGGAAAGTAATAATTGTGTAGATGGTTGACTCTCAAGGCAGATACTTCCCTTGAACACTGAGGCACAACATGAGACTTCGCAACATAAACAAAGAGTGGACCAAAACATAATGCAGCGAGTGTTGAGGAATTCTTTGGATGGTTCAAAGGTGTGGAAAGATGCATAGGATTGGTTCAGTGCAGAGGTTTAGAATATTGTCTAAGTGTTCAATGTGAAGGTTAAAACAAGTGTTGTGTTCAAAGGTGACTGCAAGAGATGTTTACAAAATTTTTCAAAAAACGTGACCCACTTCCTTCAATTTCCCCCCCCCCATCCAGATAGATGAGTACATCTTTTCAATTTAACAAGCTCGAGGAGGATAACACATGATCGATATAACTCACCTTCGCTAAGTTCCTCTTCCTTTGTTTAACGAACTGGAGGAAGTAAGAGTTCATCCCCATATGGGCCCTTGAATGTGTAGTTTAATGAGTCCAGAGAGAGAAAACTCGGTGGTTTTTCATATTTAGAGATGTAAAAAGAACTTAAAGACAACTCCAGGGTTGTCCTTTTTCGTAATTTTATTCTTCGAGGTTCGAAAAAGAGATAAACTATTACTCAGAAGACACCCTTTCGAACGTTTTAACGAGTGTTAAAGGAAGCAAGATCACTCAAAAATATTTCCATGTTTACAGAGTCTGAAAAGAGATTAAAGGAGACTCTCAGGGGTTCCTTTTTCACATAACATTTACGAGTCCAAAAAAGAGATAAAATTATACTCGATTACATTCTCATGTATTTGTGAGCACGATAAAGAACAAAGACTAATCTTATTGGTGTCAGAAGGTTATCGAAAAAAATATTCTCAAATTCTTGTAAAATCAAGCTGTTATGGGCACAAGATATTAGTAATTTCTCAAAAAATGGTAAGAAACCCAAAAATAGACTTTATAATAAGGAGAAATGACCAAATTGAATCTATCAAATATCAAACTAGGTCAAAAAATTATTTTTACCTTTGTTTTTACTATTCTCCTCTAGTCTTTGGATTTTTACCTCTTTTGGAGCATTTTCAAGAGTTGATTAAGGGGGTTGTGAGTGACCATTTTCAGAACCATTCAGAATAGGTTGGTTGATTCATTCTCCTCATCCCATTTCATTCCTTTTTATTGAATTTTAGTCTTTAGTTTAGGTATTATGGGCTCGTTGGGAAGCCCTAGAGTGCCGAATTGGATCAACACTCCTTCAAGACATCAAGGGGAGCATCGATCGTGATTTCAAAACCCTGGTGTTAGCATTAAGGGGGAACTAGCACTCTGTTACCTTCTTTGAGGGAGATCTAAGCACAAAACTCAATTTTCATTTTTATTTTTTAGGCTAAAAAGAGGCATTTTCTTTCCATGAGGGTTTAGCTAATGATGATTAATTGGTGTATTTGCATGTTTCATCCATATCTATCCATGCTTGAGTGGAAATAACAATGAGCATGAGTTCGATGACATTGTCACTCTTCAAGATACTCAAGAGAGGGCGGATTTACACAATTTTGTCTTGCTAAAGTATTTCAAACTTCAAAACATGAGAAAAGAAGTGTTGTTTCTTGAATACTTGATTGGTCTATGGGATGACATTGAGAAAACATTATGAATAGGGCCGCATATTCTTGAGATTGAGATGGAAAATGTATACTTTTTGATAGGGCTCTTGAGGAGAGGGGAACCCATACTCTTATCCGGACACCGATCTACTCTGTGACCAACCAAGGCATATGTTGTCGAATACTGCATACCAGCATCATGGTTGGTTGGAGGAAGGATCATGATAAAAGATGTGAGGGATATATCACTTTGATCTAACTTATTCTCCATAAACAAGTTGGTGGGGATAAATAGTGTTCATCTTGCTTCAAAGTCCCAAATTTCTTACGCCATTCATTGTTTGGAACTAAGACTATTCAACTAGAGTGGAGGGTTCCTGAGGAATGTTAAAGAGAAGATATGAAAATGCAGAACCAACAGGAAAAAATAGTTTAGATATGGTTCTTTCTTGGTTTCATTTTTCCTAGAGAGGATTCCCTAGATGCAATCACAGGTTGCAATGATAGCACGCCCTATGATTGAGCCTTGCATGGAGAGGTGGACCAGTATTTCCCCAAGTTGGGGAATGAGCCCTCGACTTTTAGATTCACTTCTGACTTCTTCGCATGGTGGAGGAAGCAATTAGTGGTGATTGAGGAATTCCCCTATGTTGGGGTAGATTTCATAGGCATTTCTAACTTGGTACTTATTGAGGGCAGACAATGGGATGCATTAGGTATGAAATATTATAACCTTGTAACAATATAGTTATTTTGTTTTTTATATGTTTTGGGTTGTACAATGAGGGATCTAAACCATTTCATTTTCATCATCTAGACAGAGGTGTGTCATGTCTGACATAGATTCCAACATTGGGGCATCATGGGGATGCACAAGAGATAGCTAAGCACGATGTCGTAGTGGGAGGACTCTGGGCGGTGGAGAGAAACCTTTGGCTTGATGATGGGTGTTCCTCCCTTGAGGAGGTGATATGTGCCTTTACATATTAAGTGACATACAATTGGGGTCTT
>JZKD02S0051178.1:133483-146441 GCA_000966675.3 Picea glauca | reverse complement strand
ATATATATATATATATATATATATATATATATATATATATATATATATATATATATATATATATATATATATATATATATATATATATATATATATATATATATATATGAGTTTTGGGGTGCCTATATATTGCATTTTTTGTTTTATGTGATTTTTTTGTACATATGATTTATGTTTCAAACTTTTATCTATGTGCAATATACTAATCCAATATGTAATTTGCTAATGAATTTGGGATTGTGTTGAGTTATCTCGATATGTGTCTATACTCAAAAAATTCAAAAGCTCTTTCGAGACGATGGGCCCTCAGATGGAGATGTAGTAAAGTTGAGTTGTGAATGGCGTACTCATGATTTAGTTGATGGACCACAAGTTGGTATTCAAGTTTGATAATCAATTGAGATATACCTAGATAAGAGGCTTTGGTTAAGATCCCGATGACAACATGATACTCTGCAAAGTTATTGGTTGCAGATCCGAGGTAAATTCCTCTCGAACTCACTAACTCGCCAGAGTGGTAGATGACCCAAGTTGTAGAAGCAATGTTATGGGTATGTCGACTAACGCCATCCATAAACCCAAAATAGATGGAAAAGGATGATGTCATCTATGCATTCAATCACAAAGAAAAGTATAATCAGCTAAGATAAAACTTGGGCACACAAAAGAAAATACACATCAAGTCAAAAGTATATAGTATAGTAATGTACAAAGAACACATGTGAGATATTCTATGCATAATACTTCTTTAGGTAAAGCCCATTTCGAGTTTCACCTAGAGATATTCTATCACAGTCTACTAACTTGTAGGTTCCTTTGTCTAACACGTGTTTTATGATGTATGGAATGTACCAGATGGGTTCTAACTTTCATGCCACCTTTTTGTCATGATCTTGATCATAGACTAGGACTAGATCTCCTTCTGCGAAAGTGAAACATTGGATGGATTTATAATATTGATTTTTCATTCTTTTTTTATATGTCTCATTGATGAGAGTTGCAACATGATGAGTTTCATCCAACTTGTTCAGATATAAGAATCGTTCCTCTTCAACACAAGTGTGGGGTAGTATTTCTATGTTGAGTTTCAACGAAGGAATCTCGCATTTTATCAGTAATAATGATTCTATATTGTATACCAACTAAAAGGGTGTAAATCCAGTTGCAATTTTAACTGAAGTTCGATAAGCCCAGAGTGCGGAGAAGAGTTTCAAGTACCAAGAGATTTTTTTTACTCACACCATGCGTTGAAGCATAGTCTTCATGAATTTTTTGATGTCTTCAACTTGTCCATTTTCCTAAGGATAGTAAGGGGATAATTTGTCATGGAGAAAACCTAACTTGTTGCATAATTCACCCATCATATGGTTCTGAAAATAGGATCCATGATTAGTTACAATATCTTGTGGCATACTGAATCGAGTGATGATGTGGTTAAACACAAAAAGTGTTGCAATGCAACCATCGTTAAGAAATGTAGGCATATTTTCAACCCATTTAGTGAATTAATCGATGAAAACGATGATATAACCATGCCCCCCGGATGAGGTAGGATTACATTGCATAAAATTGATTCCCCATGTGGAAAAGGGGTCAATGACGAAAATGGGATGAAGTGGAGCTGGGTGGGTAGGTGCTTTCCTCTAAAAGATCTAACAGGGTGGCCATTTTTTAACAGACTCAATGCAATCTTTGAATATGGAAGGCCAAAAACAATTGGCACGTAGAATATATTGGTTTAGCCATCCTAGAAAGATGATCACCACAATCACCAAGGTGACAATCATTTAAAAAATTTTCAACCTCTTCATGGGTTAATCAACATCGTAAGAAAGTATCAATGCCATGGCGGTACAAAGTGTCTCCAATGATAAGGAAGCCTTTAGAGTGGTGTAATGTGACATCATTCATCACGTGAAATGCTAGGCTGGAAGCATTGGGTTTGGAGATAGAGAAGAATATCTCCATACTAAGGATAAAATGTACAAATAAGGAACAAGGATTCATTGAGAAGGGAATCGTTAGGCTCAGTATCCTCATGAGTATGGGGAAGATCGCAAATTAATTCTAAAAAAACCAACAATTTCTTAGCTTTCAATTTGGAAAACTCAAGATTGAATTCTTGGAGAATGATGATCCATTTGGAATATTTTCCCCCAATTACTTGATGATTCAATATGTGGTAAACGGGGTTCGACTCTGCGATGACCGTGGTAGTGCGTAACAAAATGTAATGCTGAAATATTTGGATGGAAATAATTGTTTCCAAAGCCAACTTTTTGACATGTGAATACCGGATTTCAGGACTTGATATACTTTTACTCAGATAGTAGATCACATGTTCGGTGTCATCTTCATCCTCTTGTACTAACACCATAGCAATAGTGGAAGTGGAGGCATCCAAATAAAGGATATAATCTTTCGCATAATTCGGTGGATGAAAAAGAGGTGTGTTCATTAAGGCCTACTTAAGAGAATCAAATGAGCATTGAGTAGTGGCATCCCAGATGAAAGGGGTTTCTTTATGTAGAAATATCATGAATCCTTTAGTGATTTCGGCGTAATTTCAAATGAAACGGCGAAGAAAGTTTTCCTTCCCTTGCAAACTTTGCAGTTGACTGAGGTTGTTGGGAGGAGGTAAAACTAGAATGGATTTGACTTTTAAGGGATCCACCCTAATCCCATATGTTGAGACCTAAGTCTGCACTTCTGCCCCTCCAACCTATTTTCCCTGTACCTTCTTGAAAATTATTCCTCTTCTGGTTGGTTAAGTCAGTTTCCCATTACTAATTGGCTTGTTTTTTTTTTTTATCATTATCTTTCTTGATTGATTCTTTGCGCAATTTGTTTTTGTTTTCTTGAAGGATAATTGCATGTCGTGATTTGGTTCAAAATACTTGTCATCATGTTTTCCATTGATTGAGCATGCATTAGGTCCACCAAGTCATTTATGTGCGCAGGAGACATTCAGGACCACCAAGTCCTTTGTATGCACAATAAGCTTCCGCAGGAAAGATGCAGCAATTCAGAGCAGTCCATTACATGCTTAGATTTCAAGCCAAACAGACAGGTTAAATTTCAAATTCCAGATCCAACAAGCCGATCAAATCAACGAATCTTGCACATTTGGGACTCCAGAACTTGCACAAGGTTTAATCATAATAGTTACACATAATCCACTCCGTGACTTCGACACCGAAAATTTTGAGCTCATCTTTGTCAAAAACTCTTGAATGTTGAAACATCAGCACCATGTCAGTGAAAATGATTTCATGGCCACATCAGCCATCGTGCCAAAAGTGTCGAAGTGTTGAAGAGTCGAAGACACATGGAACTCTTCTATCATGACATGTGGGACACTCCTGTCATGACACATGGCACTCATTTCAAGCATATTTGGGTCCATCATTTGTACTATTCCAAGTGAAACCTGACACCCTTCTTTTCACGACCCATCATCGATCGTGACATCACAGTCGCCATGTCACTTTGGGTAAATTTCCTCCAAGAGATTTTGATCGAGAGTTAACATAGTTTCCAAGAGAGTCAAAGGCCATATCCCTGAACTGCCATGTCACTTAGGGAGGTCAGTTGTCTGGGAGATATCCATACTCTACATTCAGAAACTCCCAGAGCCAAAGAGTCAAAGTCCCAAAGTGCCATGTCACTTCTCTAGTCTGGTCCTCCGGGATTTATACATACTTTGCATTTGAAAGCCTTGAACCCCAAAGAGTCAGAGACACGTAGAGATCATCTATGATGACACATGGAATTCATCCATGGTGACATGAGGTAGCCATCGGTAGATGACACGTGGCACTAATTTCAAGCATTTTTAGCACGCCATTTTCCTCATTCTGGGTGACACGTGTCATCCTTATTTCTGTGACACATCAAAAATTCACATAATGCCATCAAATCAGCTCCAAGAGATCACCAGTCTGGGAGATTTCAATTCATAGAAAACCAAAACCCTCGAACCCTGAAGAGATGGATTCCAGAAACTCCCGAAACATCAAATGATTAAAGGATAAGTCCTGATTTAATTAAGATAAATGTGGTTATGACTCTGGGAGTTTATCACTACGGGGGATTTCAAATCAAGGAGAGAAAAATTCTCTGAAACATCGAAGTGTCAGAGCCCTGAATGACCGAAGTGGGTCCCAAACTTCCACATCACTCTGTAGCATTATCACTTCAGGAGATTCTCAAATTCAACATTAACAGTCCCGAAATCCTAAACTGTTTAATGATTAAAGTCTTAATATTGTGCCTTTAGGAGATATGAATCTTGGGAGTGGCTTATCTCCATTAATGACATATTTTAAATTTTGAAAATGGTGCCAAACCAGGGAACATCGAGCTAGTCCACGTTATCAAATTGATCATATGGAAGTAGTTTGACGATATCCAAAAGGTACAGAACAAAATTTTCTAAATATGGACCCTACAAAACCACAACCAAGGAAATCAAGAAGCTATAATCCTGACTGCAGAAAGAATTTCAGAGACTCTGGGAAAACGTCAGATGATTTTCTTATTTCACTACCAACATATTCAGTTATCTCCAGCGGCCTCAAACATTGTTCATGCATTCTAGTGCTCAATAAATAACTCAGTTCTGTCACTCCTAGTCATTTCCTGTCAAATCTCAATTCATCCCAGTGCATGCAGCAGTCCAGTTTCATTGCTAGTGGCAATTTTTAATTGTTTAGTTCAAAACTCTTTTAGTTTCAGTAATAATAAGTGGTATTTTTTGTGTGATAAGAACCACTCCTTTTTGTTAAGTGAAGTTCGAAGTATTCATTAACATAATCCAATAGTGTGTTTTATTTAAGTTAATAAGTTGTTTTACAACCGATGTGTAGAGGGAAACCTCAGTTCCACACTAGTCGAGGGCCTCCACATCTGTGATAAATAGGCATTCTTTGTATGTTAGAAGAGTTTGGTTTTTGGGAGAAAAATATCAATACAACAACTCGTTGGACCCATTCTGCACATGAATTAAAGCTCTCTACCTAGTGAAGATACTATTGATGACAATGTATTTGTGTCCAAATTCAAATGTGTTTCTTATCTTGAATACAATTTTGATTTGAGTGAAATATATTTCTTTTCCTTCAACTACTATATAACTTGTCTTTATTAATATGCAACCTATGATAACAACTATGCTTTGATGAATATTTTTTTTTGTTGAAACCTGTGGGAATAACTGTGTTTTTGGTACATGTTTAATGCTTGAAATGACATTTTAAGGCTTAAAATTCTAGCAGCAGATTGTTCATTGAATGGTTTGTTGTTTTTCTTTATTTCTTTCCTTTATTGTCTCACTTGTTTGTCCTTAGTGTGCCACCAGCCAAAGAGGACCCTCGTCCATGCCATTTGGACAACCAAACTATGCTCATGTCTAGGTAAACCAACCCTCTAACTAACCCATAAATTAAAAAAACAACCATTCATAATGTGAGGTGGCCTAGCTCTACCCTTTAGAAGTCAGGTGTATACTTTAGGACCAACACCATCTTTGGAGACTACGAATATGAGGATTCTCCCTGATTCGAAAATGAAAATGCATTTATGTGGGTTCAAATGTATGTTGTAAAAATAACATCGAAGAAAGATGGCTCGTAGGTGACCAATGTGGTCTTGTTGATGATACGAGTGAGCGGGTAAGTCATCGAGGTAAGGTTCAACAATATGTTTGATATCGTGGAACACATACGACATAGCTCGCTAAAAAGTGGCTCTAGCATTTTTAAGGCCAAAAGGTAATTTCTGATAAGAGAAATTCCCCCAATGGTAGATGAAGGTTGTTTTATGCTGATCGACTAGTAAAATTTTGATCTGGTTATATCAAGAAAATCCATTCATAAAAGAGAAAATGACAATTCCGACGCAATTATCGATAATTTGGTCGATAAAGGGTGTAGGGTAATTGTCCTTGGGACAAGCCTTACTAAGATCCTGATAATCGACAAAAAAATGAATGATCCTGTGTTTCTTAGTGACTAGAACGATGTTGAAAATCCATTTGGTTAGAGGGATAGGATAAATAAAACCAGATTTCAAAAGTTTTTCTACTTCTACCTTGATTGTCGCGGTTTTCTTAAGATGGACTAGGTGAAGTTTTTGTCTCACAATTTTAACTCTTGGGTAAGTTTTGATTTCATTCACGACGATCAATGGATCGATCCCAGAAATTTATTCGTAACTCCAGGCGAAGATGTCGAAAACTTATTTGAACAAGGTGGTCTAAGTTTCAACTTCTTCAGCTGAATAATTTGCACCTAGTTGTATGTTTTCCACAATACCCTGTTTAATGGATATGCCAATAGTGATAGTGGAATAAATGTTTCCCAAATTCCCCTCGGAGATGGTATCATGAGTGAGTGTTGGAGATTGGGGGGATTCAGAGATATTGCTAGGAAATATAGATGAAATATCTTTCTCTATGTCATCCAAACTAGGAAGAAAGGATGAATGATGGTGGTTGTCATCCCATGGTGCCTCCTCAATAATAAGAATTTCCATAATATATTCATCTGATGGAAGAATCTGTAGGATGTAATCAAAAGTAGAGGATAGGGAATCTAACTAGGATGGTAACAAATAAGTCATAGATGCCAGGAGATGTTGGTCATTCAGTGGACGAGAGATAGATTGGACGGTGTTGTATTCATCCTCTGTAGGATTAAGTGGCATGGTGTCACCTACTGTATCGAATTCTAAGGGATTGGGCATGATCTAAGGATCAAATGATTCGAAGGATTGACGTTCCATAGTCAAGATCATGTTAACCATTGCGATATGTTGCGTAATGGGAGGAAGAGGTTTCGGGAAGGTTCCCATGAGAGAAGAGTATTTCAATATACCTACCCCAACACTTTCATAAGTGATTTTGGAATCTCCCAGAAAAGGAATGTTGTTGGTCGTTTAAGTGTGAGATTCAAGGGTACAGTAATCTAACTGGTCGATGGTCGCAATTTTAACTTGATGAGGGAATTGGATGCATCAAAAAACTGATGAGGAGACAACAGTCATAACATATAACCAACTTATCTCTAGCAACAAGTTATAATCGAGGGGATCATTGACTACTTCAACATCGATAGAAATAGTTTTTCCTCCCAATTGAACTGCTAAGGATTGTAATAATACATGAGCTCAGAAACCTCTTCCATCAAATCCTCGTAACATGATGGGAGGTTGATTAAGACCAGGTGACTTAAGGCCTTTCCAGCAAGCCAAGGACATGATATATGTGGATGCCCCCTCGTCCAAGATCATGTGAATCATGAATATGTTGATTATGGACAACGCCATTGATTTGGAAAGCGAGTTGATGAGAGAGCCATGATTTAAAATTATCTAGGTTAAATGTGATAGTGTTAGATGAATCAAGATCTATAGCTCCTATGGATGCCAAGAGAGTCCTACGTTGGCTAGGGCATTGTTGTAGAACTTTGAAATTTGACATAGCGCAAGGTGCTTGAGTCAAATCTTCAACAATGTTGTAGTTTTAAGCAGCACATGAGTTAGGATTAAAGGTCAACTTTTGAATTGTTCCCTTGGGAGGGCGTAGAATATAGTAAAATTTAGGTTTCTCAATCTAGAGTGGCCCATATGGAGGAGTAATTATATTATATGGTGGATCTGGTGTAGTACTAGTAGTTACTTTTTCCTTATTAGGTTTACCTGGAGGTGTGTCATATTTCATAGTATGAGTAGTCAAATATATCCCATTAAACATGTAAATGTGTTAAGTACCTAAACCAGATCTGCAAATATACTTCAATAATACCAAGAATAAACCATAAACCATTCACCATAACATGAACACAAGAAATAGAGAAAACCTTTGAGGTAGGGTAACACCATATATTAATCCTTATGGAAGGATAAAACTCCTCAAGCAATCCTTTCTTGTACAATCACAATATTCTTCACTATGGGCCCTCTAGGCCCCCCCACTACCTCTCTAGCTACCTTACAAAATGTGTGGACTCAATGAAGCTTCCTTATTAGGAGGATGATTTGTATTTCCTCCTGTCGGAGGTGCAGGAGCTTGGGAAACCAGTGACTATTTCTATGGAAAAGGATGTGTCAATACAATGGGTTGATAATTTCCTTTAAAACTTTTGGAAACTTCGTCTCGATGAAGACAATATTGTGTGTAGTGATCTTCACCACAAATGAGACATGGAAATTTTGGTTTGTGTTGTGGTTTTTTCTCAGTAGTAGGTGGTTGCATTTTTGTTTTTCCATTTTGAGTTTGATTATTGTTTTTCTTGGGTTTATTATTAGTTTTCTTCCTCCCCTCTGACTTTCGTGGAGAAGCAGACTGAAGTGAATTCACCTCAGATATTTGAGTCGAGGGGGGAGTTTGATGAGAGTGAAGTCGATCTGGTATTGAGGGAAGTGACTGAATGATTGTTCATGCCGATCGACTGTACACTAAACTAGGTTTTGACGGAACTGATAAATCCATCTGTGTGAGCAGTGGAGGATGGTTTTGATGGATTGGTTGATGGACAGGGAGTGTTTGGAATCAATGCATAGAAAGTACCAGATTGGGAATAAACCAAGTCCAGATACTGGGCACAAGTAATGGATTCCTCTTCTGTAATGACACCACCCATGGCTACGTCATGAGCAATCAGAGGTAAAATAGATTTGGTGAACCATTTATCTAGCAATTGGTTAGGAATGGTCACTTTGATCAATTGTCATCATTGTATCCACTCATGAATATGATCAAATATATGTATGGAGTTGGTATGACAAAGGGAGGTCAAAATTTTTGTGTTGGTTTCGTAGCAACTAGGTAATTGGAAGCATGTGAGGAAATCCATGGCAAGTGAATTAAAATATAGAAAAGTTTTACGTTGTAATTCAATGTACCACTTAACTGTTGTACTCTTAAGTGTATAATGGAAATGACGTAACCAGATAGAATAATCCATTAGTGAATTTGATTAACACCATAGATGAAAGGTCATAACATGATTATTGTGGTCTTCCCTAGGTTTACCATCAAATTTCAAAATATTAGAAGGCAATTTAGCAGGAGTAACTAGCCAAAATGGAGAATGTAATATGGGATCATTTGTCAATATTGACATATATGGTAAATCTAAAGTGGCTAAGAATGACAGTTGTTGATTGACCTGTGGATAATATTGGTGTGGAATAGGGACACCAGTAGGGCTGCAAACTGGTTGAGGTGGATAATTGTAGCCAACAGGCCCTCCCATATGTCGTTGTTGTTGACCAACAAAGGTAGGATTTACCTGTTGAGGAATGTGCATAAAAGGAGAGGGGAAAACCATTTTCCCCTAGGAAGGATAACCAGTGTAACTTGAGGGAGGAAAATTCGCTTAATTATCTCGAGGTTGATAACCAGGTTTCCCCTAAGGAGGTTAACTAGGTTGACCCTGAGGAGGGTAAGGATTTGGCCCTTGGGGGGGGGAAGATGATTTACCTTGAAGACCCCAAGAGGCATTCGAGACTCTAAGGAAAGGTTGTCCAGAATGTAGTCCAAAAGGATTGGGATTTGGGATTCCTCCTTGCAGGTTAGTGTTTGATGGCCCTCCATGATGTGGTTGATGGAACTGACCTCCTTGGGGTGGTCCCCAGGATTGTAGGGGGTTTTGAGTGAACGAAGGTTGATATTTCCCCCCTTCCATTAGTTGTGTAAAAATTGGGGTTTGACTAGTTAGAGGGGGTTTCCCCCCAATCGAAATTTGCATGTTGGAGGACGGTTTCCCCCCGGTAGGGATTTGACCCACAGTTGGGTTCAAGTGTGTGGCAAGGTTTTGCATTATAGGATGTGAATATGTCCCAACATGATTATGTGGAGAATACGAAGTTTTATCTTGAAGAGAGATAGGAGGTGTAACTATCAAGGTACTTTGCAACTGGCTGGGTAACACAACTCATGTTTCACTGTGAAATTTCCCTGAAGTGGTAGAAATATTGATTGTCAGTTCGAATAGGAAAGATGATGAGCTAACCTGATGGTCTTGACTTTGCATCGACGGTGGTAGAGGCATGTGGAGGGTCAAAAGGTGGTCGGCTAAAATTGATTTTTTCATAAAGGTCTCATCCCGAGGGATTTTTCCATATAGAAAGAACATGATTTTGATGTGGATCTACCATTTCAGCAAAACAGACATGGGTAGTGTATTCTTCGTTAAAATTTGGTTGTATTTGTTCCATGTCTAGTTTATTATATGGCCTTGACAGTAGGCAAGGATAATCTTCTACTACAATGTTACCTGAGGAGTCCAGTCAAACCAGGAGTGGATTGAGAGGAACTAACAAAGATAAAACCAACAAGAAAACAATATAGGAACTAGATCGAGAGCAATTGAAAAAGGACAACTAAAGTAAACAAACAACACTCACGAAAAAATATAGAAAACCAACAAGAAAATAATTCCTTCTCTCAATGATCGTACTAGTTGGTGATGAAATCCAACATCGCATGATCAAATTGAGAAGGGGATAGGATATGAGCGGGTGGATCAGTTATGTTTGTGGTTTGCTTAACAGACTTACACCTTGGTGCAATATTCCTCATGGTTTTACCCATGGGTTACCCTCCAAGAAGCCCGAGTTAGTTTGACCACATTTGTTTGAGGTATAATAATGACTTCCCTTCACCATCACCTTGTGAAAAGACCCTAAAGATTATGGATACTAAGGATACCAACTCGCAATCATCCTTTGGGTAGGTACAGTTGACACTTGATTCCGAACGTATGGGCAGGATATCAAGTCCAAAATTCTTCAAGAGAACTGAGGACAAGTGGACCGGTAAAATCGAGAGGACCTCGAACAGATTGAGAATTCACGAAACTCCGAGACCAAATGAAAACAATTAAGCCTCAATAATAACCCCCTATAAATGATCGTACTACTACGAACGATTAAGCCTCAAAGGGATAATCTTTGTTTCTATCTCGAACATGACCTCATGTTTAACCCCTGTGTGAGAGGGGGATCCCAACTATGCTTATACAAAAATTGGATTTACTCTCCCTATCACAAAATTTAGAGTTTGTCTTGAATTCTTTGGAGATTTATTCTCACATCCTATTCCAAAGCTCTAGTCCTAGTCTAATGTTGGTTTAAAGATCTTAAAAATAAAAATTTCTAGTTTGATTTTAATTAGCATTCATTTTCATGGTTGTTCATTACACAAAGGTGAATGATAGTGAAACTGATGATGTTTGATACGCGAATCCAAAAAAAGATGAAAATAATGAGATGCAAACTTTCTTTTCGATGAACTTCTAGCTACAGTAAGGAAAAGAGTTTCTTTTCTTTCACTAATGAACACTCAAGAACGAATTTTTTTTTATGATAAGTCTTCAACAAGAATTCAAACAATTTCCAAATTATAAAGAAATCCTTTCCAATATTCAAAACCAATGCATACAAATGTTTCTTTGTTTGATTGCAAATGTAAAATGAATAGTTCATCTAGTGCTTCTTGCTTTCACTAATAATGAAAAATGACTTCACTACTATGATTTGAAAAGAAGAAGCAAAAGTACAGAAGACACTCTCAACAATCAATAAGAAACCAAAAGAAGAAGAAACTATTCACTCAAAGAAAAACACCAAAAAGAAAAAAATATCACACTTAATAGTCTTTCGGAATTGAGTAAGGGATCAAAGAAAAAGTAAAAACTATTGAGATCAATGAACTTCCTTATGACAACTCCAATCAATCATATAATTGAAAGGAGTAGCAAAAAGAAACCAAGTTCGAGAAAAACAATTGATTTTTTAATAAGGAAAAACAACACAAACCTAATCGAGACTAAACGAATGAAAATTAACAAGTTGCAAGTCAAGTACAAGACAATATTTGAAAGAATAGGATCTAATCTAGAGAGAAATACCTAAGAACTATGCCCAGCAAGCAAACAACCAACAATTTTTCAAAAGTAAGAAAAAATGATGCTCTGGTAATCAAGGCACCAGAGTGCTAAAATGCTCCCTAATACACTTTGGGAGAGCTTTGATAAAGCTATCAATGCTATGACGTAAACTGGAGAGGGAAATAGTCCTGAGACAAGTTTTAGAAAAACCCAGAAAACTCAAGAAATCAGGGAAATTCAATTAGAGACTTTGTAATACAACTTAGCAAAGATGAAAAGATGTAAGGACAAATTAAATCAGCAAACGAGATATGAATATAGAAAAAATGAAAGTACAAACCAAGGAAAGAACCAAAACTGAAATTTTAATCCCTCGTGGAGTCACCAATTTTTGTTACGAAATAATTCCCCCGCGGACAGGTGAATCCTCCCTTGGAGTACAAACCCCTCTACCAAGACAGAAAACTACCTTTGGACACTACCATTCCTATATATTAATTATGCCCGTTGAAAAAGAGAGAAAGAGGGATAGTATGATGTACCTCACTTTTGAAGTTTGTCCATGCTGCTCCAATACGTGACTTCTGAACAGTAACTTCAATGGATAACAAGAGACAAACAACTATCTCCTACTCTAATGGATTAGACAAAATCATTTTATCTATGAATGATTAAAACAAGCATACACAAGTACATGTAAACACATACTAGAAGGAAATAGGACAAGTATATTGATGAGAACTTTAAAGAGACACTTACAATATTCAGATGATGTTGCAGGAGCCTCCCCAAATCCTCCTTGTCCAACCCCTTGCTCAAGAATAACAATGCTTTACTGATAATTTTCTCCTCTTTGTTCACCATGAGAATGCCTCTATTTATAGGCTTTGAGAGGCTCAACCACCTTGGTTATATTTGGGATTAGTTGAGGGTATAAATCCATCAGTTGTTGCAAGATACCAGATATATAAAATATGCAGAACAGAAACAAAATGCTAGAAATGACAGAATAATAGTAAAATATCCAGCATAATCTTCACAATACACAGAAATGATATACGAAA
>JZKD02S0051178.1:101084-128380 GCA_000966675.3 Picea glauca | reverse complement strand
TATTAGGTCTTCTTACATCCGCCTTATTCTATTTTATTGAAAGGTCTTATTAATATTGACCTTTATTACATCTGAATACATTGATCTACCTATGTGCGGGTTAGGACCTTAAAAGTTGTGATATCTCCCTTAGATGCATCCTGAGGGTTAGATTCGAGCTAAGCCAACTCGATCCATCCATAGCTATCTTTAGAGAAAAAGAGGATTTCTTGCAAGATTTTCTCAACCAATTTGGTACTCCCTTATAATGGGAAACAAAGTGCTACAACACTCCCTAATAGATAGAAAAATATCACTAGCGCTCCCTATATATGAGCAGGGGAGCACCGATCTTCCAAAAGTTGCCAAGATGACCAATTCTCGTAGAAAAACACTTTGGTCTGACTATCAAATGATGGGGATTCTTCTTCTAACATGTTTTAGTGGTTGTATCAAGTGTTCTCATGGTCTCATTCATGATGTGACACTTACGTGATGAGAATGCGTCACTTTCTACAAAATTATGACACTTACAACACTTACGACAATGAGAATGTGACATTATCGAAGTGAGGAATTTTGATGTGTAATAGATCCGAAGAAAGATGCAGCAAGTGAGCATTACAAGTGGTTAGGTTTCCTACATTATTTTTTTATATTGATTAAGTACAATAAATGAGTCATGAATAAAATAGCATACATGCTCTCTCGACCACCACTGAAGAAGATTGCAGCAATTAGAATGATAATGTGGCTTAAACCTTTCACTAATTAACTTCTAAGTGAATATTATGAAGGAGATGAAGATTTCAAAAGAGTCTACAATAAGCTAAATGAGAGGTTGGTCATTTTCATGGAAGGAAATGAATACAACCTTCAATATGGGTTGTTGTACAAACTAGACAAACTATGCACACCTTGGGACATAAGATTTCAGTTGATGAGAGAAGAACACACTTCTAGGGTTGCTAAGAATTTTGGGGTGACAAATACAGTGTCGAATCTACAACAGTATGTGTATTGGCCAAAGATGCAGGAGCAGGTGGAAAATTTTGTTAGAGGATGTGTTCTTTGTAGCACTAACAAGACAAGAAACAGGAAAATTGGTTTGTACATACCATTTCTACTACCAAAAAGGCCTTGGGAAAGAATCTCCATGGATTTTGTTGGATGTTTTCCTATGAATCGTAGAGGCCGTAAATACTTGTTCATTGTGGTAGACTGCTTCAGTAAAATGTTTGTTGTCATTCCTTGTAAGAAGACAATCTCTGGACGAGAAGAAGCTGAACTATTTTTCATCCATGTCTGAGTACACTTCGTATTCCCAACCTCCATCATATCTGACCTAAACAATAGGTTCTTGGGAAGATTTTGGATAGCACTTTGGGAGAGAATGGATACCAAGTTGAAGTGATCCACTTCCTTCCATCCTCAGACTGGTGGATAAACCAAGGTACTAAACATGATTTCCTTGCAATTGTTGACAGGTTACAATAGTAGACATACAAATACTTGGGACAAGTATATAGTCTACATTCAACACTATTATAATAGAGCACTTCATTCTTCCACCAATAAATCTCCTTTTGATCATTTCTTTGGTCATTTACATCCTTCACCATTTGACATTGTTTATGGAAATAAAAAGGAATAAGAAGAAACATAAGGACAAGAACAAAATTCAATCACATTCATGGACAAGATCAGGTATATACATATAAGGGTTCAAGAGTAGCTCATGAAGAGCCAACAGTTGTACAAAGCCAAAAATGATCAACATATGGAATATCATAAATTCTATGTTGGAGACAAGGTGTGGATCTATATCAATAGGGAGCAACTACAAGAAGAATCAAAGAAACTCAATGCCCTTAGATATGGATCATTTGAGATCATTGAAAAAGTGAATGATAATTCCTTCAGACTGAAAATTCCACCTTATATGCAAATCAACTCAGTGGTGAATGTGGAGAATTTGAAGTTGTTTGAACCCTCCATGTTGGTTTAGGAGGAAGAAAATCAGGTTCTTCCCACTATGGAATGATTTTCACCTAATAGTATTGAGGAGTTTGAGGAAGACATAGTTCTACAATGCAAGGAGCAAACAACTCACAAAGGACAGTAAGAAATGTGGTAGATTAGTCTCAAAAGAAAGACTGCAAGGAAATAAAAGTGGTATGAGATGAACCATATTGTAAGCAAGTTCTTGCATCTATCCTTGGCATATTTTGGGGACAAAAATACTCCCAATGTGAAGGTGTGATCTGAATTGGATCCAGAAAGAACAACTGGCTATCAACACGAGCTCTTAGATGATCAACACGTGCATTGTAAAGGATTTGGATGATGAAGAAAATAAAATTTTTGGCATGAAGGTCCCCATACCATCATTATTAATGTTCATTTTTGTATGTAATGTATGTAAGTTGGGAAGTATATTATTGTATAAAAAAAATAGTGAGCCTTCAGAAGACCTTTTCCACGTGGGAGAAAAGAGAAAAAAACAAATAAAAGGAGAAGTGGACTAGAGAGAAGCTTTGGTGTTGGGGATGCCTATCCTTCCAGCTATCCTCCCAAATGAATTATCATTCCATATCATGTATCACCACAATGATAAAGGGGTTATTTGGTTATGATTGATGTAAAGAGGCTACCTAGATGACACTAAGGAGCATAGAAATGAACCAAAGAGCCTGCAACCTACCCATTGCTGAATAATAAAGATCCTAGATGAGGCCAAAAGAATGTTGTTTTTCCTTTTTGGTTTTCTAGGGTAAATTCTGATTTTATGTGTGATTATGGTTTGTGGTTGAATTGTTCATGAATGGCTAATGGGTTTCACTATAAATTAATGATTGTCTATGTATTTGTTTTTGTAAAGATAACTTTTTGTCAATTATTTTCCCATATCATTTTATATTAATATGGTTCTCATGGGTCAATAAACAGATTAATAGCTCTTTAACCACACCCATACATTCATTCATAGGTAGGAAAATGATGACCCTCCTTCTAGAGTCATCGTTATTCATTTGGGGGTTTCTAATTTTTTTTAATTCGTTGGGAACATTCTTGACTTGTTGGGGTGTTTTCCTTTTTCCCATAAATCATACATGGAGTATCTTCAGAATCCTGGGGTTGTCTTTTGTTTTCTAGCTACCCATAGACTATATATGTGTTTTGATAATTCTCCTATTATCAATTTCACCTCCCATGCATTTTCAGTTGTCAGTGAATGTTCAAGTTGAATTATATACATTTTTATTTGTTGTAGAAGGTCTAATTCGAATTCAAAACGTTTTTCGTTGACGTGGGATCACCAAAAATTCCCTTGGTCATTTTTATGTTCTATGGGTTTCTGAAAACGTCCTTAAAACATTTTCTACATGTCGTGGGATACAAAATTCTCCCTGTAGACTTTCTCCTCGGCTACTGGCTACTAAATTCGACTTCACAAAGTTTTCTCTTCATGGATGGTTGATGAATCCACCCTTGAACTGTTGGATATATTACACACTCACCTAGGTAATTATTTTCCTAACGTTGATATTCCAATATTGAGAACGCTTCCTTAGATGAGAATATTCTCTCTATATAATATTCCCATACAAATAGGGTGATTATATTCATTTCAAAGTCAATTACACTCATTTAGACTAGTGTAAGTCACTCATGCATGAAGACCTCAATTTTATCACCAGCAGTTGCATGTATTTCTCTCACTTCCACATGTGTGACTTAGTTAACTGATGATTGTATGGATCAACTAACTAGGACTAGGTGTAAAATTACTTCGGTTTTTGTTGGTGAGTATATATATCTCTCTATATCACTACTATGGCACATTAGTTACTCATGTAGCCTATATCTATTATAAATTATTCACTTTGTGAGTGTGGAATACGGTTAATATAAATTCTTTCATCCTTTCCTCCATTTTTGTCTCTTTTCTTCACACCATTTGCAAGTTGTGTACATTCCATTGTTAGCTAGATATTTTGTGCATGTATCTCAAAAACTCTACATGGTATCAACGCCCAAAGGCTTCTAGCAAGGATCATCACCAACACTCTTTTGCAGGCACCAAAGACGGAATAAAGCAGCAAGAAAGATGCAGTCTATGTTTTACTCGCCGAAAATACTTCTCATGCCTCATAACAATTTGGAGTGGAAGCCAAAGATTCTACCTCTTATTAGAAGTAGAGGCTTGTACCAAATAACCATGGAAATGGAATTATATCCCAATTCTATCTATGAGAAAAATTACTTTCTCAATACACAAGATATGGCCATAGGATGTATCTACATGTATGTTTCTCCTGAACTTTTCCATCAAGTATATGATGAATCACAAGACTCAACTCCAAATGAATTATTGAGCATATTGGAGGTTCTATTCGGGAATAAATAATATTGTGAATATTTCATGTAGGAGATTGAAAATATAGAGCTAGAAGAGAATTCGTCACAAGATCAAGCCTCTTATTCTAAAGAGTCTTTTGCACAAGTATATACACAAATTTTTGTTCCATTAATTGCATATGGTGTCTACTCCATTTCAAATCTATTTTTTGAATTTCATATGGAATATATCATCCATGCATATCAGGATCTGCATGAAAACACTTTTTTGTGTTCCATTCATGCATCCCATGAGCCACATGTAGAGACTCCCATGCATGCATCTCAAGAGACAAAAAGGGGGTTGCACACATCAGATTATATTCTAACATTTTCTTAGAATAGTTTTCAAAAACAAATTGGATATTTGAATTCTTCTTGGAAAAATACCCAATTCCAAAAAAAAAATATTTCGAATAGAAGTTCGAGAAGTGAAGTTGTGAGCATTTTAAAATCAGCAAAATTTCAATGTTTTTCCTTAAACGACTGCACGATTTTCAAATTTTCATCCAAACTTCATTTGGATAATCTTCATTACAAAACGAGAAGGTGGATATATGTGGAAACATCAATGGTGTGTCTAATTTATCATATCTGTACATACATATACCTCTTCAAAAAAGTCTTTACCAAGCTTAAACTCACACATTTGCAAGGTCTCCTTAGAGTGAAGGACATAGTTTCTTAGAAACTACCTTTTTTTTATTCTTTTGATGCATTGTACTTTGAGGGGGAGGGGGTGGTTGTTTCCCATGAGGTTTTCCCTATTTCCTCGAGTTCTCAATGTTTCATTCTTAGATGCATTATAAAATGGGTACCTAACATGGCCTCGGTTTTCAGGACCCATTCATCATTTACACCCTAGTAGTGTTCGAGGGGGGGGTGTTGGAGATATTACACACTCACATAAGTAATTATTTTCCTAAAGTTGATATTCCAATATTGAGAACGCTTCCTTAGATGAGATTATTCTCTCTATAGAATATTCCCTTACAAAATAGGGTGCTTCTCTTCAGTTCAAAGTTAGTTACACTCAGTTAGACTAGTGGAAGACACTCATGCATGTCAACCTTGGTTTTATCACCAACAATTGCATGTGCCTCATTCACTTCCACATGTGTGACTTAGTTAACTGATGATTGCATGGATCAATTAACTAGGACTAGGTGGAAGATTACATCAGTTTCTTTCAGTGTGTGTTAAGATCTCTCTACATCACTACTATGATGCATTAGTTACTCATGTATCCTATATCTGTTGTAAATTATTCACTCTTTCAGTGTGGAATACAGTTAATAGAAATTATTTCATTCTTTCCTCCATTTTTGTCTCTTCTTTTCACACCATTTGCAAGTTGTGTATGTTTCATTATTAGCTAGATATTTTGTACATGTATCCCTAAAAATTTACATTAAGTATTTATCTTAATCTCAAGTCAAACCATTTCTGATGGGGTTCTTTCTTGGTATATTTCCCCTTCCTCATTCGAACGAAAGCCATTCATAGTCAACCCATTCCACCCACATTTCGACCAAGGTCTCTTTTAGTCGGTTTGACTCCCTTGGTCGAATTGACCTGGATGAACTCAGATTGGTTGACTTGCTTGGATTTTGAATCGACTTTCCTCTCTCATGATTCAATTTTCTAACTAGACTTTCTTTCTTCTAACTCAATTCTCTAATTTGACTTCTGGTAGTCGACTTCCTCTTCATGTGGTCGACTACAATTGATTGGTCGATTCTTTCTAGTTATTGAAGAGAGCATAAATTGATTTGCAAAAAATGGTTTTGTGTTGGTGAGAAGGATAGGCTATAATCATTTCATTTACGGATCACAAGCATCAACATGTCACCTAATTTTATTATTTTTTCCACATCACCATTTATCCTCCTTTTTCCACATCCACATGACACATCACACTACCACATCATTGTATGATCCCTATCAGTTGTCATGTCAACATGGTATGGATGTTTCCATCGATCAATGACATTCAAAGTTTTCAATTACGTATTTTGGTTGGGAGAGATGGATATCCATCAATGTCGATCAACTCATCGCACATTACAAGATTCCTAAGCCTTACAATTCCCACACAAATGTGTTCTCCCAACTGCCAATATCGATGAAATTTTTTTCACAGAATGAATCTTAGTCACCCAATCATGGGAAAGAACAAATCCTGACCGTTGATCCTTCCATGTGAGTTGTGCTAAAAAATGTCATGTTTTTCCAAATCACAAAAAACATTCTAAAAGTCATCGGTGAGAGAAGAACCCAATTTCATAGTTTTTCAATAACTTTTGGTCCTCAACTCCATTTGAGGTGTGGATTACACTGTTGGAAAGGTCTCATCTATCTCTACAACTTTGTAGTTATAATTTTTATGGAATTCTACATTGTTTGTTTATAGTGTTTAAAATAAATCTATGACATGTAAAATTCTAACAATATTTTTGTGACAAATTTTGACTCTGATCCTCATTTTAATAATTCCTTATATAATTGAAAATGTATCATCAAGAGATACAACTTTTGTTTTATAAGTTTTTATTGATTTGGCATGATTTGTTTCATGTTTGCGAAATAAACGAAATTAGACTTGGGGAAGTGACTTGAATATTTCATTTTAAGATCAATTAATTGTTTTAACTAATAAATTTGTTATAGAAAATATATTTGTATTCCTAATATACATTTTTTATTTTCTAGGTACATGCAAGGGGAATCATTTAGCATGGTGAGAATAATTTTAATGTTGCATGTTCCAAACTAATGTGGATAATTATTGAAAATTGAAGAACAACTCACTTGGAGTTTATTGTGCCTAAAATAATAAAAAATCAAATTAAAGATGCATGCACAATATTGCTAAAGAAAGAACAACATTTTGAATTATTTAATCAAGGAAATATTTATGAGATTGATCATGCAAGAATTGAAGTCGACATTTAATTGGAGATGTGGCTAAATGCGTGGATTTTTGCATGGATGATTTATCAAGACTTTTGTTCATTGAAGATGCAAATTACATGAGGAAATTGCATGAATTTTAATAAAGTCAAATTTATTTTTATTCCATAATAAATAAATAAATAATATCTTATAATTAAAGAGTTCGGCCTCTTAGTAAAAGGTCTTTGATATCTGGAATTAGTTCAAGAAATTTTTTGATCTATGGCAGGATTTCAAGAGGATTGTAAATAGAGGACTATTTTAAGGCTCAATTCATAAACTCTTTGGAGTCAAGACATTTTGGTTTGTTGAATTTTTTTGTATTATTTCATTTTTTGTGGATTACTCTACCTTTTGAATTAATGTCATGGGAATCTAGTACATATTTCAATTATGATAAGCTATCTTGCGTGATTCTATAAATATTAGGTGTTATCTTCAGTATTCTTTTATAAATTTGTTTCTTAGTTTCTTTGTGTAATCTTGGTTTTGTTATTTAATACATTAATCATTGTAGAATTATTTCTATAATCATTGACGGAGTAGATGGAAAATTGTTGTGTGTTTTCCTAGGAGTATATTGATAGCTACATCTTTCTGTATAATTATTTCTTAGAAGAACAAATTGCAACTCCAAGATTATTTCCAGCCACTATTTCAAAGATGTATCTCTTGGAAACAAAGGGTTTCATATTTCTACATTTTATGTTTCCTGAAGGTGATCATGTAGTAATTCTTCTCAGTAGAATTATTTCATAGAGATCTCAAAGTTGTTGGTTACTTTCATTGACTTTTCCCATAAGTTGTCCTTAGCATAGGCTCCCTCGAACCCTTTCACTTATTTATTTTCTACATTAGATAGAAATTAAACATAAAACAATAAAAAAACAAAAGAGAGAAACTAAACAAGTTTCAAAGACCATCGAATGGTTGTTGGGCCATTAACCTGGAGGATTACTCCATACCAAGCAAGGAGGATTATAATTGGTCCTTGTCCTTGGATTAAATCCCTATTTTTGAGCATTGGGAATTTAGACCCCTCAATATGATGTCAGAAGATAATTTTGTAGTAGAAATAGGAATCTGAATCTTCCACAAAATCAACGACAAAATTACTCATTTTAGAAGTCAATTTAGCTATGTTTAGAAGAAATATCAATGTATAATTTTACTCCATGAGATAAATCATAGTTGGATTGGTTGTATTTAAATTTTTATAAATAGTTAAAGAAATTTCTAAAAGAACAGATGATCTCTTGTCAAAGCTAAATTTTAATGGTGAGGGTATTATATCTGCATTTGATCATATTTGTAAATTTCTTCGTTGTTGTAATTCATGTAAATTATATGATGACTATGAATGGTGCAGCCTATTTAATATTTCATTCTCAGGAAGAATCAAGAGTTGGTTTGATTCATTACCAGCAAAGTCTATCCACAACTGGGAACAATTTGTAGAATTGTTCTTATATTCTCATGATAAATATAATTATGATCGGTTATATGATGAGTTGATAAGTATTCAGAAATAAAAGAATGAAATATTGGGTGAATTTTGTTTAATATTGAATGAGATTTGTTACAAATTTCACTTGAAAGACAAACCATTTGAATATAAGCTTCTTAATATTTTCCCTTATCTCTTATCTATTGTGGAAGAACAAAGACAAATGACAGTTGATAAAGAGGTGTTTGATTTTGAACAGTCTTCTCATCATGGAATTCCTCCTGGTGATTTTGAAGTATAATCTAACCATGGAATTCCTCCCTTTGAAGATAAGAAAAAGTAATTTCATGGAATTCCTAATCCTCATATTTATCTATAAGATTATAGGAGAAATAGGAGGAGAATGAACCTTCACCTCAAAACAAATAAATATGTCACCTTCTTGAAAATTTGACTATCACTTTGGAGGAAGAATTCATCTCTTATAATCAATATTGTACTTCAGAACAAACTTATTTTCATTTTACTATAGATCATAAGGATGAATCTCTCAAAGTTACACTTTTGGATCAGTTTAATGATTGTCTCGTCGAGAAGATTCATGAACCTTCTTACTCTGGAATTTTTGATGATATGTTTCCTTGATTTTGACTTCTTGTGAACTTAAATTGGATACAAATAATATTTTAAGTTTCAATGTCTTAAAAAGAGAATGAGCAGGGATAATTTTAAGGATGGAAATTTATATTAAAATGTAGAAACATGTAGAAAAATGTAGAACTTTTGGGGATAGTTTTGTAAAAATATTCAAATTTCTAAGGATTTTATATAGTTTCTATAAAATTTTGGTGATTTTTGAGGTAAAATAATTTTATTCTATAGAATTTGGGGAATCATTTTTAGAAAAAATGGAAATTGGTGAATATTTTTTGGGGAAAAACCATGGAATACTATCCCATTGGAAAAATTTAGCCTCTAAAATCATATATGAGAATGAAGTAAGAAATTTTCAATTACAAAAAAAAGTTCCTAAAGATACACATGGTATTAAATATTTTTCAACTTGCTTAGGAGAAGGTAGAGTTTATTTTGGTAAGGTTGATAATGATAATATATTTCTCAAGTCAAAGCTCTTAAATGATTCATTAAATACTAATGAATATTTGAGAGAGAATGTTTGTTTTGAGGATATTCCTGGTAAAGAAACCTTTCATCCTTTTATTTCCAATAGCTATTATTATTTATATCCTGATATGTTTTGTTCCTCTCATATGCAAATTGTACTTTATCCTTCTAGAGTATTGTTTCAAGATCAAATATTTATGAGTCAATTGTTAGTAATATACACTTTGGGAATGAGAAGGATGAGATGGTGGCATTGGAGTCATTTTGGTATTCTTTTTATCTCAACTTTTTTAAATGGAAAATGTTATGGACACTTGTAAGATTATGTATTTTCTAGATTCTTGCATTGCCTTGGATGCGAAAGATGAAAGGTCTCATAGTTGTCATAAGAAGTTGTTTGACACCTTTAATTTTATTGATATTGTACCTATTTGGGTTGATCATTTTAAATAAAGTACATTTTGAGTATCATGATCCTTCTCCAGCTCCTAGACAATTAATACATCAAGTACGATGTAATAATGTATTTTATTCTCAATCAATGTTTAGGGTGTATCCTCATTATCTTATTCAATTTTCACAAATAAATGACATCTGTAACAATGAGGCATGCATTCAAGGTAAATTTATGAAAACCTTCTTTTCAAACTCACATCATGTATGTTTTCTTCCCATCAACCTTTTTCAGTAATTCCATATTGTTAAAACTGAATACTATGATAGAATTAGAATCTGATTCGAAAATTCTTATGTGAAAAGGTTCCCAGTTCATTTTAAGGAACCATGTTACACATGTTGAATAGAGATGTTTTAATTCTTCCTATATTTCATATAAGACTATTGTGTTTCCTATTCCTTATTTTTGATAACCATGTGATTGCAGGTTCAACATTACTTGGATGGTTGCATTAGCATGATGAAGATGTTGAGTGGGAGATGAACCATCATCAGGATAATTCAGGGAAGATTTTATCTTTCATATCTCTTGGTTATTAATCATTTTTCTCATTATCACATTTGAAAATATTTCTTTCTCAATCCTATTTTAGACTTTTGGTTATCAACTGATAATTATAAGGATTCGGTTTTGAAATGTTCAAAGTAAGTTCTCTTTTGCAAAGATTGTGAAGAAGGAATTATTCAAGAGAGAAAAATGAAATAAAATTGATGTAACCTGATCGACGAGGTTCTAATAAGGTTGATGTCACAACTATAAGATTATCTTAGGTTTCATTTTTTTTTATGAAGATTGTCTTCAGTTTGTTGTTTTCTTTTTTCTTTTTATTTTTTTGTATCTCAATAAAATGTCTAATTAACTGAGCATATCATATTCCAGTTTGTGCATTTTTCATTTATATGTCAATATGCTTTGGGCCTAATTTTCATTTACATTTTATCTTTCTTTGTTTTCTTTTGATTGTTTGATTTTAAATAGTTTGTACATTGTTTTTCTTTTTGATTTGATTCTTTAATTTGGAAATTTGAATTATTTAGTTATAAAGTTTTAATAAGAGGAAATTTTTTAGGTTGTACACGTGTGATATTTACTTTGTTATTATTACAAATGGTTTTATTTTAGTTGAAACCATCTACATTAGGTTTAAGATCTTTGGTATTGATTAGTGACTATGGATGAACACAAAGACTTGTTTTAAAACTGTTATGGTATTCTTTAAGTAGAGGAACAAGTCTATATTTATATTTTATTTGAATCCCACTCCTAATCCCACCACATTAAATAAATATTCTACATTGATAGTTTAAGGGAAAATTTTGGGGTCAAACTTTTAAAATTTTGACATCTATTCTTTGAAATAAATTAATCTCTTGTACCACGCTACTTCATTCACCTAATTGCATATGCAATTATTTACAAATCAAATCTAAAGGGTGAAATTAATAAATATAAGGAAGTTGAAAGCATTGTACAGTGTGGGAAGTAAAATTAAACACGTTGAGGCTATTGATGCTTGTTGGAAATGGGGCCATGCTTTTATGGTATCGCGACACCTT
The DNA here is from genome assembly GCA_000966675.3 of Picea glauca. Lineage (NCBI taxonomy): Eukaryota > Viridiplantae > Streptophyta > Pinopsida > Pinales > Pinaceae > Picea > Picea glauca. The sequence continues at coordinate 116,460 of JZKD02S0051178.1, read as the reverse complement.
CATCGGGGCTATGGATTCTCGCAGGAAGCAAAGAAATGTTGAGAAAAATAGGCATATTTTACACTTATATAGATGCATGCTTATCATAAAATTCCATAGTTGTAGCTTTTCTATTCAATGGTATGAAGATAATGTAATCTGGATTTTCCCTATTTTGGATTCATTGTTTAAAGATAGAGTAGATATTAAGTAGTCAAAATATTCTAATTTTATACTATTAAATTCACCTTATGTGGGACCCTTAATATCTTGTACAATGTTTAAGAATCTTGTGAAACTTATAATCTAGTTTTTCAAATAAAACCACGTCCCATTATATTAATTACAAAGATGACTAGTTTTCCCTATTAATCACCATTTGTTGAGCCCTCAACAACTCCCCTTAATTTTTAGAAAAATAAAGGGGTCCCCTTTTGAATTTTGGAAATCACTCCCTTCTCTTTTATTTGATTTTGTTTCTCTTGATTTGAAGAGATGGATTGATGGTTTTTCCTTCTTTGATTGTTTGGTTTTGCGTGCTTCTTATCATCGATTCTTTTGGTTTATCTTTCATGGGATGATGACTTGGTGATGTGATTTGTTGGAATAAATTCATTAGTCAAATTTCATGCATGCACATAGCTTAATGGTATGATTTTGGTGATGATATTTTTGCGTCACGAAAACTTATTGTTTCATCACATTTTCCTTGCATGTATAACGATTTTGTGGTTTGAGTCTATTTTATTTCTAATCATTCAATATTGTTCAAATGCTCTCTTGGACTTAATCAAAGTGGTTTCATGCCTTTGTTTGCTTAAAACTTTGACTATCATGATTTTCAACACTTTCGTCAAGATTTGGTCTTCAGAGCAATAAATGAGTTAATTGAGCATTTTGGTGGATTGAAATAATTCAATTCAAATTCAAATTTTAAGAGAAAGTTAATATGTGCCTTAAAAGAGTATGTGTTAAGGAGTGGAAGTGAGCCGACAGTTTTGAATTTGCATAATGCATTATTTTTTACGAGCCTTGAACTTTTGTTTAAAAATTATTCTTTTTTTATAATTTTCTACTCTTTGGAAAAATGAAATCAACTCAATTAAGGCTTTCTCATATGTATTCATTATACACCTTCAAACAATGTACATTAAGTTTTGGACATCATAAGATAGTTTTCAATTTGATCAAGGCATCAATTTATAAAATGCTCTTATTTGTGTTTAAAATAAATACGATTATTGTATTACTTTGTTCACTGGCGAATATAATGATGCCTATTGACCTCATTGCAATTAAGAAAACATTAAAGGGCCAAATGTTTTACATGATATCTAAAGAAACACTACCATTATTAAGAATTCCCACTAAAATACATGATGTGGTTCATGTGCAATAGTTGATCATTAAACTCAAAGATATCAAATGAAGAATGACGAAATTACATCAACCACTAAGAATTTATATAGTTTCTTTAAATATTTTTCATGATAGAATTTGAGTTGATCATTCTTTTTCAATTTCAATTGTTCAAACTTCATTATTCTTCAATAGAATAATTAATTATGATGTCAATCTCCCTTGATAAATTTGTACCAAATGCCTCTTCTTAATGTGTATACCATCTTGTTGCATGATGGGCTTGGTCAAGTTTTTATTTCTTAATCAAAAAGAGTTTTTGAAAATAGGGGTGGTTACTCCAAATAGTGTTATTACTCTTAAACCCTATATCATCAATCCACTTAACCAACAAATAAAACTTACAAGACTCATTGAACTTTACTATTATAACTTGTCACGCCTAGGGTTGACCTTGAATTAAGTTGATGTTGATTGTTTTCAAAATTGCATCGTAGTCAATGCTTCAGGATATATATATATATATATATATATATATATATATATATATATATATATAAACCAAAGCACACCAACTCCAATCAATTTTTTTAAATGTTCTTGAACAAACAAAGTGATAGTAATTCCAATGATCACTCGGCATAATTTTCAAAACATTTCATCAGTTGCATTTATTTTGGGTGATAATAATGTTTTTTTTATAACATCGTAGGTCATGGAGAGCAGAACGGGATTCTCAAGTTGACTGCCACCAGAAAGAGATAACAGTTGCACCACATCATAGATAAGACAGATGGATCAATATTTGATTCATGGACGTTGCAAGATAAACCTTAGTCTGCCACGATTTTTTTATGGAAAAGGTGTCATAGATCTGCAGATCAGGGTTTGATGTAATTGTTGAAAAAGCCACCAGATGGAAACAAATAAAGAACCAAAGATATCAATGTAAGACTCCTCGAGATCGCAAAGATAAGCCATTGGACAATCTCACGTGGATGGAAGCGAGATTTAAGTCTTGGAATATGAGCTCATGTACACCAATGTAGAATCATCACCAGATCGCAACATCGCCACAAAAACTAGTGGTTGAATGGACATGAGAGCATATTGATTTGAACACAAAGATTACCTCAGTCAGAAATTAATAGGGATCGGAGGTTATAGAATATGGTTTGAAAATAAAGTATGACATGCAACAAGTTAAAATCACACACTTGAACTCTGAATATGAAAACCAAAAGAAGAACGAATCGATGTGGCACACAGAATATGAGATCGTTTCCACGACTAATCAATTCTTAAAGGTGACATTTAAATTGTCAGATTACAGATTCAGTGGCAGTTTTAGCGATGCAAGTAAGTTCATATTGCTGAGGAATACTTGTGCGAGTTTTGATTAGGGTTTCATCAGATTTTACGAAGTAATAATTATGTGCGAGTTTTGATTAGGGTTTCATCAGATTTTACGAAGTAATAATTAGGTCATTGTACGATATTTATAGGATTAAACCACATTCCAAGATCTAATTGTGAGTAGGAAACAAACACTACACTAGTTAATTATAAAAGTAAGAGAGGAGAGAGAAAAATAGAATCGACCTTCACTCATTAGAGACTAAGAAACCAACTTGAATCACATTGTATCAATCATTCATCATGATTACAATATATAGAACTCTCAAAAAAAAGAGTAGTGCACACTAGGTTAGGGTTTCCATGTACATGAAGAAGTAAAAACAAAAATAAAGTCCCTCTTAGTATCAATTAACTAGTCATAAATGGAGTTAGCTACTCATTAATGGAGTTAGTTGCGCACAAGTGAGAACTCATGCATGTATATAAGAGAATAATATTCTCACTCAAGTGTGCTCTCTACCCATGAAATAGGAATTATCTCCTAAAATCAAGAAATGAAGTGTTCTTCCTCCTAGAAAATAGGAATTTTCCTAATGGTGGTTTATGAGTCCATGGTTTTGGAAACTCATGGTATTTTCCCATGGTATTACATATAGGTAGCCACTGGCTAAAAATAGACATGTTATAAATAACAATTCTCCTAAATAGTAGGAAAATGAAAAATGAGTATGTAGTTGAGCATGTACCCCAACACCCCCCCTTAAACACAATCTGGTTGTGCACAATGATGAGTCTCAGTAATATGAAGTCGTTTTAGGTACTCATGTACAAGTATATATGCATAGAAACTGAACCAAAGTGAGGTAAAGAGGGAAAACCCGATGGGAACAAAACCCCCCTAAAAATATGTTGCTAACAAAAAAGGACTGCTAACATGTTCAGTTGTTAAGTTGATGTATCCCTCACTCCTAAAATGTCCCTCAATGAGACAAACGTTTGTTCGGTGAAAGTCTTGGTGAAGATGTGTTCCATCTTCTCTGAAGATGGAAAGAAATGCATATCAATGGCTTCATCATGAATCTATCCTCGAATAAAGTGCATATGAACCTCAATGTGTTTGGTTTGTTTCCTTCGAACTGGTTCTTTACACAGCTTGAGAGTACTTTGGTTATCACACCATATAACTATCAAACGATGAAAATGAACTCCCAACTCTGTAAGAAATTATTGCACCCAAATAGCCTGAGTAGTAACATTCACTACACCACTGTATGTTTCCTCTGCTAATGATAAAGAAATTGTTGATTGCTTCTTATTTGACCAACAAATAGATCTCAATCCAAGGTAGAGGACATATCCTGAAGTGGACTTGTGATCAGTTTTATCGCTTTCCCATTCTGAATCTATGTAACCAACAATATATAAGGAAGATCATGTTGCATAGTGTATACCAAAGCTGGTAGTCCCCTTGATATATCTAAGAATCCTCTTTTTTTCCTTCCAGTGAAGTTCATGTGGCTTTTGCATGTACCTGGAAACCAATCCAACTACATAAGAAATGTTTGTTCGAGAGTGTGTAAGGTAGAGAACACTCCCCACCAAGTGTTGATATCTAGTACAATCAACCAAAGGTAATGCATTGCCTTCCTCTAGTATAACCCCTGACTGAAAGGGTGTTGGAGCTAGCTTTCAATAAGTCATATGAAACCTATCAAGTAGATATTTGGCATACTTGGACTAATACATCTTGATTCCTGAAACAATCTGGCTGATTTCAAGACCAAGAAAGAAATGTAATAGTCCCATATCTTTCATAGAAAACCTGTTATGCAAAGTGGTCTCCACTGCAACAATGGAGGAGGCTAAGCTCCATGTGATGAGTAAATCATCTACATATAGAACTATCAATAAAAGGAAATTTGTGTTCCTCATCATATACACATTAGGATATGATTTAAATATAAGAAAACCTCTAGAGATAAGATAAGAGTCCATTTTAGCATACTATGCTCGAGGTTCTTTCTTGAGTCCATACAGTGACTTCCTCAACCTGTAAAATATTGATCGATCCTGAACATATCCCTCTGGCTTCTCCATATATATATCCTCATTAACATCTCCATGTATGTGTTGGACAGGCATTTTGGAAATAATATACATAAAAATACTAAGTATAGAAGAAGTGTGCAAAAGAGGAAGAAAGAAGACTCATGAGTGCACAGTTGAGGCACATTCAAGAGTACAACGTGAAGTAAGAGGAATAAAGCAGAAAGAAGAATAAAGTAGGGAATAAAGTGGAAGAAGAAAGCAGGTGAAAAGGAAGGATGACATCCCAACGTGTTAAATATAAAAGGATGCACAAAAGCAGGAAGAACAACAATCAAAGTGTAAAAGAGGCTTGTAGACGAAAAAGTAGGTGAAGGAAGCCCGAACACCGGGTTAACTTGAGTTACCATGTATTGTAATAGGTTTTTGGGATGAACAAAGTAGGTTTTTAAGCTCTAGAATTTATGTACAAATATGTAATGGGTTGGGATATTAGGGATTTTGTTCTGTTTTTTTCTATTATGTTCTGTTCAGTTATGTTGAAGAAGAAGAGTGATGGGATAGGCTGAGAAGGAGAGAGTCTATGTCTAAATGCCAAGGAGATGATGCAATGAGAGAGAAAGGATTGCACTGCAGAGTGGATAGGCTAAGAGAAGGGAAAGATAACCATGATGTATCTTTGTAAGCATAGTACACAAGCCTGAAGCAATTACCAAACGCATAATAAAGAAGCCAGTCGTTGTGGGAATAGTCCAGAGTTTGGTGAATCATGTTAACTCCTATGTTGAATGTATTTTGTGTGATTGTTCATGGATTCTGTCTAGTTTCATATTAGATTAGATTTGTCTTATGTATAATCTGTTAACACATAGGATGTACATGAGTTAAGGTTTAGAAAGTTGATCAGAGTACAGTTACAAAATTATTTCATTCATGATGGTGGTTGTCATCATTAGCAGAAAAGGGAAAGTTTTAGTCATATATGTCTCTCATTTTAAATTCTTCATGCAGTGTTTGGTTACATGTTCACATCATCCAAATGAAAGATTATATTTATTTCTTGTAACCACTGTATATTGTTGCAAAATGTTACATATTTTATGCACTGCAAACTCTTTGCACTTATGAAAATCCTACAGTATTGGTATCCTAAACTTTGTAAATATTAAATTTTGTTATATTATACCAAAAAGATCAAATTTCAGTTTCCTCTTGCAACAGTAACCTCGTTCACTATATTTTTATGATGTTGCAAACTGTGTGTTGCAAACTGGTGTTGTGAACCCTTTGTTTTCTAATAGAGAAAACCCTCCTCAACTTATATTCATTCATGTCCAAGGTTTTCAACTTTAAAAAATCATTTTTTTCCTCAGACGTGGAAAAGTATTACAAGCCTATCATAAAAACCTAGTCCAACTCGCATTGCGAAATTGCGTTGTAAACTTAACAAGTGCATTGAAAACCCTCTGTCTTACACAGAGTTGCTTCAAATTATGCATGTCTGCAGCCTCATCCAAGTTGGATTTTTTGTTATTCTTTTGTCACCTCCTACTTGCATCTTGTTCATCCTCCAAATGTTGTTGTGCATACAATTACAACTTAAGTGATGATTTTGGGTCTTGAGCTAAATTTTAAATATTCATATGATTTAGAGGTTTGTAACAGACTCTGGAAGGTTTTTCCCAACTTATTATGTAATTTTTTAAAGGTTGGAATCATTTTGGAGGTAAAAAGGCACCTATAGGAAAGTTCGTAGCGCGTTCTTTCAAAGGCATCGCGAACAGGTAATTTGGTACAATTTGTAGCAATTAGCATGCAGCAGAGTCATTGTTTAATCATAAATTTTAAATTCCGATATGGATTCGTCTGAAATGTGTTTTGGATATGAATCATAATATCATGGACTTGATGACCAAAACTCACCTTGACCCAGTTCGTCGTTTGGGAGAAATGTTGAAATCATCACCTACAAGAAAGTTCACAACGCATGTTGTTAAAGGCACTGCGAACTCTAACAGTTTGATGAATCTGAGTTGTAGGAGGGATGCCACCTATCTGAGGGGGTTCGAATGGTTTCTTAGGAGGTATTTTTACATTAGGGACATGTGTTCTATCACCATATCAAGTAGCATGATCTGTTTCAAAAGACATTTATCACAATAGACAAGATCCCAAAAAATAGGAATTTGTTATGTTTTTGTTGGAATACTTTGTAACAGACTCCTAAATGGAGGATCCCATGTAGCTCCTTGGTTTCGTCTTCCTTATATTAGAGAGAGATAATTCACTATATATGAAGGGTATTTTGATAAGGAAAGGGTTAGATTCATGATCCAAGAGAGGAGCGATTTGGAGGAGCATTTTAGTTGCTTATTTGTAAGCCTGAGGACCTCTTTGTGATCAACATTTTTGTTATTAAAGATTTATGAGAGTTGTTTATGATATTGTCTTCTTTATTTTCCATTTATTTTTGTATCTTATTTATTGAATATATTCCAGGTTTTGAGGATCAAAGAATGTATTTGATTAATGGATCCATGAGCAGCAAAGGATCTGTTGTAGCTCACATGTTAATCATTGTTTATGTTCAAGCATTTTTCAATCTATTCTACAGAGAGGATATTTGTTTAGTAGACATTCTTCTTTTTTTCACTTTCTTTTCTTCCAATCATCATCATATAATCTCTTAACCTAATATTTATCTTGATTTCCTTCAATCTGCAAAGTGGTTTTAACTCCATGCCCAATGGTAGATCACTTATCTATAGTCAGACCATTGCCCTCTTTCTTTCTCTTTCTCGTTGATCCACCCAATTTAAATTGATTTAATTTTTCAATTTTTGATGGGTATTAGGCTTGTTCTTAAAGAAGTCTAATAACAATTTATAGTGCTGACATTTTTGGCATCGTTGTCGAGGATGAAGTTGAAGATATTCCTTAGGATGTACGACAAATATTACTACCAGTTCTTGATGATGAGAAAGTATTGGTGATAGAACAGACTGCATACATTTTCACCTAGTGAATCCACTTCATGAAGAAATAATCTATTGGTGACTTCACTAATTCAGGATGACAAAGGCCATGGAGGCTATCTTGGCACAGAGGTTTTCACCTCTCAATTTTTCAGTTGTCCCTAGTTTTTGAAATCTACTGCCTCTTCCATCAGAATGGATGGATTATCTTCTTGTTTTCAAGGAAGAGAAGGAGGATAATCCTACCCAACATCTTGTTACATTTCATCAATGCATGGATCAACTAGGTATACTTCACAAGGATGTATTGATGAAAATTTTCATGTACTCTTTAAAGGGTGATGCACGAGAATGGTATTTTTCTCTTCTTTCTTCTAGCATATGTTCCTTGAGATATTTCAATGTTGCATTCAACAAACGTTGTAAAAGGTACTTTCCACATGAACTACATCTTGAAGATTGTTGTGAAAAATCTAAATCTCGAGCTCAAAGGACAATATATTTGTCCTCTTATGATGAACTTTATGAAGATCTTGTTGAAACATAAATTAAAGAAGAGTTAGTTTGTGAAGAAAACATTTAAACTCTTCTATTAAAGAGGAGCTTGAAAAATATGGTCATGATCTACATTTTTTTCATCCCTTGCATTTACATTTCATACTGCATGTTTAAGATCAACAATTTTCAAAGAACGAATTTTTAGATCTTGAAATAAGTGATAGTTATGTGAAAGAAAAAATTGATCATGAATTGGTTGAAGAGATTTTTCAAGATAAAAAAATAGTAGATCATGTTAACCAATGTTTAAATCAATCTTTTTATGACATATTTGAAGTTGAACAAACTCCATTTGTTGGTTATGAAGAAGAGAAAGTGTCTTTTCAACAGACTTTTGTTGCAGGATCATACGATGAGCCCATCATTGAAAAATATTATGAGCATATTTCTCAAGTTATATCCATTAATGGTCCACTTTTTTTTTATCACTATGGAGACAATGATGTTGAAGACCAAAAACAACCACTAATTTTTGAATATCAAAGATTTAATATGTTTAATCATGAGTCAAAAAGATCTCAAGAGAGGTGGTGTAGTTCCAAAAGGAATATGTCATATTTGTTCAGTCATAAAGAACAAGTTGAATATTTCCTTGTAGAACATCAGTTAGATGAGCATAATTGGTCAAATAAATTATTCCAGCAACTACTACCAAAGATCAAAAAGTTTGCATTCATCATTCTTGTACTTGAATCTACAAAAAATATTGAACAACATCAACAATGATATCAGCCTACAACAATTTTTAGTTTTGCAGACAAATCAAATTGCGGAAGATCTTGCACTGACGAAATTTCCTTTCTTGGATCAAATGGAGTTTTTTTATAAGTTTCAGGATCCAATATCGGCCTAGATGAATTCGTCATTTCCACATATCCCAAATGATGCAAGTTTGGGAATCTCATCAATTTGCAGCTACGAGTACATGTTTTTTGTGGAATTTTTGTTGTTCAAGATACGCTCTCCTCATGTCTTATTACTTAGCTACAAAAAAGGGTTACATTTCATCAGTCAGATGCTTTTATGGCTTCATTGGAAAGATGATTATACTTGATCAAGCAACAATTTAGTTTATTGGAGTAGGAGTAGGAGTGTGCATAAATAATCTTTCCATGCAAGTATTTGGTTTTCATCTTGAATACAACATTCAATTTGCATAGTGTGGTTAGGTTGCAGTGTGAAAATATTTCAGATTTTAATAAATGAGAAAAGGAGCTCTCAGGTCTCTGTTTTGCAAGGATCAATGGATAAGTTACTAGAACTTCCATGTTCTTGGAGCCTCATAGGGAGGTCTCCATCCCCTGTGGAGCCATATGTTAACACATAGGATGTACATGAGTCAAGGTCTAGAAATTTGATCAGAGTACAGTTACAAAAGTATTTCATTCATGATGGTGGTTGTAATCATTAGCAGAAGAGGGAAAGTTTTGGTCATATATGTAAATCATTTTAAATCCTTCATGAAGTCTTTGGTTACCTATTCTAATCATTCAAATGCAAGATTATATTTCTTTCTTGTAACCACTGTATATTGCTGCAAACTGTTACATATTTTGTCCACTGCAAACTCTTTGCACTTATCAAATTCCTAGAGTATTGGTATCCTAAACTTTGGCAATCTTCAAGTTTGTTATATTATACCAAAAAGAGGAAATTGAAGTTTCCTCTTGCAACAGTAACCTCAACCACTGTATTTTTGATGATGATGCAAAATCTGCACTACAAACTAACACTGGAAACCCTATGTTTTATGATAGAGAAAACCCTACTCAACTAAGATTGATTTAGTTCTGAGGTTTTAAACTTTCAAAAATCAGTTTTCTCCTCGGACATGGAAAGTCACAAGCCTATCATAAAAACTAGTCCACCCAATTTAAATTGATTTAATTTTTCAAATTTTGATGGGTATTAGGCTTGTTCTTAAAGAAGTCTAAGAAAAACTTCTAGTGCTAACATAATCATTCTACAATAGTTATGATTGTTACATTAATGGGTTATGTGGTAACCTGGAGTATAATGGTAATATGAATCTGAATTCAATAAGTATCTCATGAAGAATAAAGCCAGAATTACATGCACAAAACCAATAAGTAAGAATGAATATAATGGTCACCTCGCATTCCCTCGCTACCATTGAAACCTTGTTGTTGCAGTCCCAATAGATACCTCAGGTGAGACTTCAGCTGCACATGCAGGTGATGCTGAAAGGGATGGTGTCTGAAGGGTTTTTTTGGTCAAAGATAACTCGAACCTAGGGTCTTACAACCATGTGAAGTTGTTGGCATAGGGGAAAACCTAGGGTTTAATGCTTCAACAGCGCACCAACAAAACCCTAACTATGGGCCCTTTCAGCAACACCTGCAAAGAAGACGAAGTCTCAACTGAGGTAGAGGCATGGGGGTTGTAGGAGTCAAGTGTCTACAACCTGGTTGGGACACAGATCTATGATTATAATACTAATAGAGCACTTAGAATTTAGCATTCATCATCATTTAACCCTTATTCACATCACAGATTCAAACCCTAATTACATAACAATGCAATATTCAACTAGATCTAACACTTCCAAGCACTTAGCACATAGAAATAGATCAGATCTAGCATTCATTCACATTACTAAGAACTAAGCTATTATATCATATGCATCTAACATATATCATTGCACTAAGAATACATCACATCAATAACATAACAACTATAATGCACAAAGAAACCACAACACAGGATATGCGTGGTTCACCCCAGCGTGGGGCTACATCCACCAACTCTTCTCGTCTTTATTGTCTTCTTTTAATCTCCTACAAGCATAGAGCCATAAGAACCTACTCCGCATAGGACAAGATATCTGCATGCACCTCGCCAGATCCTCCTTCCCTGAGCTAGGTTTAAGCACAAAGCCTTCTTACACGCTGCACACAAGCTTCTTACAATTACTTGCACTTAGCTCTACATGTTCTTAACACACAGTAAGCATAAAGCCTTTGCAATCGCATAGATCAAACTCTAGCACTTAGCATCTTGGCCTCTTCCTACATCACCTAGATATATATTTATGCATTACAAAATGGGCCTAAACATGGGTAAACCCATTGGTCGGCATCCCATACCCGTTACATAAACCCTAAACCCAAAAATCCCCTAAGAAGGGGCTGATATCTCATGATCTCCTCTTCGCCTTGCACTCCTTCTTCGACCTACCTGTCAAAGTCCCAAAATCGGTCAAATGTGACCCAAGTTCTCCAAAACTTGGTCAAGGGCCAACAGGCCCCCAACACTCACCTGTCACTCGTCCTGAGTCACTCTGATCTGGGTAACTCTGTCTCAAATTCCTTGAGCTTGGATCGAGCTGCTTCGACCTGTTGCTTCGCCAAAGCCTCCTTCTTGGTGAACTCCTGAATGACCTTCTCAGTGACAGGCTCTTCCAATCATTGTTCAACTGAGGTGACTACTTGTTCTAGCTGTGCACCTTATCCTTCAATCTCCTCAAAAAGTATGCAAGCTGCATACTATGCTGGATGGAGTCATTGGGTTATTTCCATGACCTTACTCTTAATGGCATGGGCATGTTTCTCAATTGTGCATTGTTCCTAGGATCTTTTCATCCTCTCGATCGGTGATAGTAGCTTCAATTGTGCTTGTACTTTTGCTTCTTGTTGTTTTTCCTCCTAGAGTTGTGACTCTAGTGTCCTAAGCTCAGGGTCCTCTGCAAAGCGCTCATAGGTCTGCACACTTTGACTGCTGAGTTGTTTTCATTCCAAGTCTAATGCCTTGATTCTCTCAACTGTGCTCCTCGCAGTTTCTTCTCTTAGATCTCGCACTTCCTTTGGAGTGCTTGGTACTGCTTGTAACTCCAGTTCGGCTATCCTCTGTTGGAGCTGTTGAATGGCTTCGAAAATCTTCCCTACTTGTCTTTATACTGGGTCTTCTTCCATCTATTCTTATCCCGTCACATAGCGAAGTCCTCTAATGACTACTTCTTTAACTCCAATCTGCTCTTCGGGCAACTGTTCCTTATCCTTGTAGATCTATGCTCTATCCTCTCCAAACTTGTCTTGGATGTCGTCTCTTTCCTGTTGCGCAACCCAACATTGTTCTCTAGATTCCTCTTTTTCTTTCTTTAAGGCCTCTGTCACCTACTCATTTTCCTCTTGGACATGACAAAGGAGAGATTCGGTCACATCTGCTATTCGACGGAGCTGGGTAGGTTCGTCTCCCAACTCTGTTCCCTCTGATTATTATGGTGCAGTGGACACTTCATGGCTGGAGTGGAGTGATTATTGTAACCCCTTCAACTATGCTTCAATTATTTCATACATTCTCTCTTGTTTGGCTTCATTGTGCTGTAAGATATCTTCTGAGGTATCTGAGACAATGACAATGATCAAATCTATGTCATCCATAGTGAGCATAGTCTACATCTATGGTTTCGTAGCTTTGGACTTCTTCCATGATGTAGGTTTCGTGGGGTAAACCTTTCTTTTTTTGGAGGTCTCAGCTTTGTCAATAGGGTCCCTAGGCAGTGTTACTTCACCTTGTTTTTGCTCGTCTTCTTCTTCTTTGTCTTCTTCTTTGTCTACTTCTTTGTCTACTTCATCATCACCTCCCCCTCTAGGTGATTCTAAAGAAGTCTCTTTTGATGCGTTGTTCATATTTTGTACCTCTTTTATGGATGGAGGCTACCTTGTAGCACTACTTCCCCTTTTCCACATCGCCATAGGTGTCTTTGATTTTCTGCGCCAGGGTGCGATCTACAACCTTCCCTGGATAAAATTATTGTGGGTTTGGTCCTTCCATGGTTAATCCAATGATCCGATGGATCAGCGCTAGATCGACTGTGATACACCTGTTCAACCATAGATAACCTCCATGGAAGCATGACAACAGGATTTTAATGAACACGTTAACCTCTTGGTGCCTTCCAAAGTGTGGTATCTTCATCATGTTCAAGATGGTGGACCTCGCGATGTCCATGGTCCATAGCTGGGGGATGATGTTCGAATTATTCCCCTTTGTCTTGGTCAAATACTTGTATGGTGTGAGCATGCCATAGATCTTGCAGTATCCTAAGTTATATTCATTGATATTCAAAGTAAGAATCCTCTCCAATTGCAGTTTAATTGTGTGTATCCCCTTCAGGAGGTACATAGTGATGACTGTGTAGTCGAAGTCCCTCAGGACTTTGTCATGACTCACTGCGCTAGCCAAAGGCGGTATGTAGTCGAGAAGGATATATGGGATGAGATTCGCATTCACTAAGTCATCACGATGCTTCATTCGTTTCTCTATCATAGCTCAAGATGGTCTAGATCCACGACCAATCAACGAGGATGCTTGCACTCCTCTCATCAACGAAGCTTGGATGCCTACGAACATCACCTTCTCAGCCATGAGGTCTAGTAGGATCTCTTCGACAATTTTTTCTACTGCGCTAATTTCGTCCAACATGCACACTCGAGATATGATATCTCAGGTCGGTGAACAACTCTCAATGTAACAGAACATATGGTGAGGTCTCAATAATCATTACGCGAAAGAAGCTAGTTCTCTTTGGGCTCGGATAATCACAATTGGAAAAAGTGTTCTCGGTGCAACACTCGACAGGATAAATAGACAACGTCGTAATGGACTATACCAATGAGCAGGAATGACTCAATCAATGCAATTCCATCCATTATGGTGTGGTCCCAATAGTCCAATGGTGAGATTTCAGGCCATAATTTCTTTTCTAACCATTCGGGAGCATCAATCTAACGGTCATAATGCCTCCAATGGTCATATTTATTCATTGTGGCGAAGTGCCAATATTCGTTGTTCTGATACCCCGACGAAGTTCCAGTTCTACAAACCTTCTTTCTGCAGACTCCTCTCTGGAACTTCCTGTAACTTTTCTAACTTTGTTTTCTTCTTGCTGAGCTTTCTGGCTTTCTTTCCTAAAATTTAAGTCACTAGTTTCCTCTTTCCATTATCGCTCTTATCTCCTCTTGGCATGGTAACTTTTCACTGTGGAGGTTATTTCGTAGGGTTTGAGGGTAATACTTCTTCTCTTTCTGGGGTAGGTTCTCTACTCTCTTGTACAGATAGGTGTTTCAAGTCTTCCTTTGTTCTTTCAACTTTGACGTCCAGATCTCTGGTCCTTAGTAGCTTCAACTGGTCCTCTTGTTCTTTCAGTAAGTGCGTTATTATCCTATCCATGAAATCACTTAGTTCTTTCTTTTCTTTTATAGATCCTCCTCTTCTTGTTTCCTTCATATCTTATCTTTCTCAATCCATGTTTTTCCTAGAAAAATAGAAAATGGGGCACTGTTCTCAACAAATTTAATGATCTCAAATTCTTCTTCTATAGAATTTCCATGAGCACTCATAGATTTCCGGGTAAGTCTTCCACACAGGGTTATTATATTTCCTCTAAATAATCATATTCCTCCCAATGAAGGAACCATAGCGGGTTTTCCCAAAATTTCCCAAGTTCTTTCTATCATGATATTCACCTGCATTTATTCATCCAGGACACAGTCTATGTCGAAGTCTCTTATTCTTGTTTCTATGCATTATTTCTATTTTAATATCTCTGATAAGTTGATATCTCTGTCATCATTTTGTAAATGTGTTGAACCTACACAGAATAGATCTAGCTAGAAAATACCACACACATTTGCATAGAGAAATTGAGAAAGAAGAAGCAAGAGAAAAAGAATGGAAGAATTCTCATTAACTGTATTCCACACTCAAAGAGTGAATAATTTACAATAGATATAGGATACATGAGTAACTAATGAGCCATAGTGGTGGTATAGAGTGATCTGGACACACACCAGTAGTTACGGGAGTAAACTGCCACCTAGTTTAGTCTCTCAGGCAGTTACGGGAGTGAACTGCCACCTAGCTAAGTTAACTAGCCAACTAGTCTTCAGTTAACTGACTGAACAAAGAGTAGTGAGGAGTTAACTCAGGGAAACAAGGGTAATGCACCAGTCTGGTGATGATTCCAAGGAAAGTGTGCATTAGTTGGTGATGATCCCAATGTTGCATGGTGACAAAACCAATGCAACATCTAAACTCAACTCAACTAGTCAAACTGAAGTGTCAACTGAAAGAGAATA
>JZKD02S0051178.1:64438-101034 GCA_000966675.3 Picea glauca | reverse complement strand
CCCCTCAAATTACAATGCATAAAAATAAATAAAAATTAGAAGGAACAAAAGGTAGTTGCTAAGCAACCATATCCTTCACTCCAAGAAGACCTTGCAACTGTGCAAGTTTGTGCTCATTGAAGATTTTGTTGAAGATGTAGATGTCTGCATGGATCTGATGAAGTAGATGCACCATTGATATTTCCACACATATCCTCTTTCTCTTCTTGTAATGAAAAATATCCAAATAAAGTTTGGATGAAACTTTGAAAACCATGCGGCTATTTCCAGAAAAATGCTAAAATTTTGTTGATTTTAAAACGATCATAACTTCACTTCCTGGACTCCATTCTGGATGATTTTTTTTTGAAATTGGATATTTTCTCGAGAGGAATTCAAATATCCATTTTTTTTTCTGCAAATATGGCTCAGAAAATATCATAATGGAGTCTGATGTTCACGAATCCCTTTTTGTCTCTTGATATGCATCCATTACGCATGGAAAAGTGTCTGCATGTGGCCCCTGAGATGGATGCCATATATATTCGACATGAAATTCAGAAAATAAATATGAAATGGAGTAGACATCATCTTCAATTAATGGAACACAAATTTTTGTAGATACTTGTGTAGATGACTCTTCAAACTGAGATGATTTATCTTCTAGTGGCTTTTCTACATTCTCTATCTTGTCAACATTTTGCATGAATTCTTCCTTGTTCCCAAATAAAACCTCCAATTTTCTTCATAAATCATTTGGAGTGAATTTTTGTGAGTCATCATATACTTGATGGAGAATTTCGGGAGAAATAAAATAGAGGATACATCCTATGGCCATATCTTGTCTATTGAGAAAGTCATTTTTCTCATCGACAGAATCAGGCTCTACTTCCATTGCCATAGTTATTTGGTATGAGCCTCCATATTTGAGATGAAGTAGAATTTTTTTCTTTCATTCCAAATAGTTATGAGGCATGAGAAGTATTTTTGGTGAGTAAAACATAGATTCCATATTGATGTGTTCTTCAATCTTCGATACCTACAAAAATAATTTGGTGTAGATTTTACTTAGCAATCCATCGGCTTTGATACCATGTAAATGTGTTGAACCTGCATAGAATAGATCTAGATAGAAAATACCACACACATTTTCATAGAGAAATTGAGAAAGAAGAAGCAAGAGAAAAACAATGGAAGAATTCTCATTAATTGTATTCCACACTCAAAGAGTGAATAATTTACAATAGATATAGGATACATGAGTAACTAATGAGCCATAGGAGTGGTCTAGAGTGATATGGACACACACCAGTAGTTACGGGAGTAAATTGCCACCTAGTTTAGTCTCTCAGGCAGTTACGGAAGTGAACTTCCACCTAGCTGATTTAACTAGCCAACTAGTCTTTAGTTAACTGATTGAACAGAGAGTAGTGAGGAGTTAACTCAGGGAAACAAGGGTAATGCGCCAATCTGGTGATGATCCCAAGGCAAGTGCGCATTAGATGGTGATGATCCCAATGTTGCATGGTGATGAAACCAATGCAACATCTAAACTCAACTCAACTAGTCAAACTGGAGTGTCAACTGAAAGAGAATATTCTCCAGGTGGAATATTCTCCCCTAAATTATAGGAGACTAGATAATGACTAATTAGGACAAATAAACAAGGAAAAACCTTAGGAAAAATAAATCCTAGGTGTGTGTGAAGTAACTCCAACATGTTTAGGGTTTCTTTCATCTGTAATAATACATTCTTTGATTCTTTCTGGGATTCTATCATATCCTTAGTTTCTTGGCCTATCTCATAGTTTTCTTGTCTAATATTCATATTTTCAACTTTAGCAATCATTCTAAGGAAATCCAAAACTTCATGTCCAGTAGCGTTACAACAAAGTAAAGTAAGACCTCTACCAGGGAATTCTTTAGCAAGATGTCCTAATCTTCTGCAAATATAACAAAAAGTTAACCCTCTCTTTCTCTTGAATGATCCCCAACCTTTCATGTACTGCACACTGGGATCACAGTGGTGGGTCTGCAAAAAATTCTTTCTAGGATCCTCCATCCACTTGTTAGTCCAAACATTATTTCTATGCATAGGAATAACATATCTTTCACTATTCTTATCATATCTATTCATATAAAATCTTATTTCTTCTAGTTGTACCCTAGTTTTCAGACTAGGACCAAATCTTTTAAACATACCTAGATCAATTCTTTCGAAATAAAAATTTTCACTTATCTTACCTTTATCATAGCACAAATCTTCAAGATCTTACCTCTTTTCTTCAAATTAGACTTCTCTTCTTAGCATAGAGCTTCACAAGTCAAGTAGAATATTGTGCACTAGGGTTGCATATCTACACATAGATATTTCTCGTTTCTTTAGTTCCCAGCAATCACAATTTTGGGTCCTGGAAATGGAACAATTTATTGGCACAGGGGTAGACCTAGGGTTCAATGCTTCAACATCGCACCAACAAAACCCTAACTATCAGCCCTTTGGAAACACCTGCGAAGTAGATGAAGTCTCACCTGAGGTAAAGGTAGGGGGGGTTGTAGGGCTCAAGTGTCTACAACCTGGTTGGGACACAGATCTGTGATTATAAAACTAATAGAGAACTTAGAAGTTAACATTCATCATCATTTAACCCTTATTCACATCGCAAATTCAAACCCTAATTACAGAACAATGCAGTATTCAACCAGATCTAACACTTCCAAGCACTTAGCACATAGAAATAGATCAGATCTAGCATTCATTCACATTACTAAGCACTAAGCTATTATATTAGATGCATATAACATATATAATTTCACTAATCATACATCACATCAATAACATAACAAATATAATTCACAAAGCAACCACAACAGAGGATATACATGGTTCACCCCAGTGTGGGGCTATGTCCACCAACTCTTCTCTTCTTTATTGTCTTCTTTTAATATTCTACAAGCACAGAAACACAAGAACCTACTCTGCATAGGAAAAGAGATCTGTGCGCACCTCGTGATATCCTCCTTCCCCAAGCTAGGTTTAAGCACAAATCCTTCTTACACGATGCACACAAGCTTCTTACAATCACTTGGACTTAGCTCCGCAATTTCTTAACACATAGTAAGCACAAGGCCTTTGCAATCACATAGATCAAACTCTAGCACTTAGCATCTTGGCCTCTTCCTACATCGCCTAGATATCTATTTATACATTACAAAATGGGCCTAAACATGGGTAAACCCATGGTTCAACATCCCATACCCATTACATAAACCCTAAACCCAAAAATGACCTAAGAAGGGGCCGAGATCCCACTATCTCTGCTTTGCCTTGTGCATTGCCTTTGACCAACCTGTCGAAGTCCCAAAATCGGTCAAACATGACCCAAGTTCTCCTAAACTTGGTCAAGGGCCAACAACAGTGCCAACAAATGGTTTCGTTGCTAGGACCCATAATTTGTGATTGAGGGAATGTTTTGGACAATGACTAAGAAACAGATCTCAGAATGGTTGGAAAGGAAGGAATGATAGTTTGTTCAAAAATAAAATAAAAACCATCGGATGAGTGACAAGAAATGGATGCATACGTATGTGTAAACAGAGTTGCATGAAATTTTCTTTGGAGAACTCCCAATTATTATGACGGAGTGGATAGAAATATTAGTGTAAAATACTGGAAGGTATCAAACTACAATGTTGAGGAATTGGACTCCTAATTTGGTAAGACAGATGAATTTTGTAAGTAATCCAATGACTCACACAGTTGATTTCTAGTTGGATAACATACTAGGAGGATACATTACAAAATTTGTAGTATATTGTACCCAATCATACAGTGTTGCAGAAAGGAACATTTTCAAAGGTCTGCGCGGAAGGTTCATTAAATCATTTGGTACATGGATAAATATGTTGTTGTGTGACAAGTGCATGATGATCATGGAATCTGACTGTTAAAGGGTTTGTGCACATAGGGGAACTGGAGGATGACAAGAGGATAGTCTGAGGATAGGAGAGAATGAAGGAAGTGATGAAGAATGAAGGGAGGGATTAAGGATGGAGAGAACTGAAGAAGGTATACCATAGGAAGAAGATGAGTTTGGAGAATTCCATAGAGGAAGGAAGTATAAGAGGTGAAAGTTTGGGGCTGAGAAAGGAGAGTCGTGTAGTGAGCCATAGGGGAGATAAACTTGTGTTATAATTCATATCATCTAGATATCACACATAAGAGGAGAGGAAGATCTTAGAGGAGTCCTAGTCCAGCCCAATAATAGAAGATCTATTAATTCCTACTCAAACTGGGTCCTATGTTGAATCCATGACCCCAAGTTCATCACCACAATCAGAGATAACAGTTGAAGACTTATCAAAAGCACTTGTATTTAGAAAGGGATAACAAAGTAGTAGAAATCATAGCAGTGGAAGTAGTGCACAAAATTATAGTAAAAAAACATCACCAAGAGGAGGGACTACACAAAGAAACATGGCAGGGGTAGAAAACACCCTCATACTTCATGAGTTCCAGGGAGTTGGGTCAGAGGACCCAGAACAACATTTGTTTGTCTGTGAGACAATTTTAGTTGCTAAGAACGTCCAAGATGAGGCCATGAAGATTGTGCAATTAGAAACAATATTTAGATGGCAAATGCTAGTCTGGTACATGAAGTTGTAGACTACCACACCTACAATATAGGCCAGGATGTTGGCAAATAAAATACAAGCATTGCCAAAAGAGTTCAAGAAGCCAAAATCTAGGTCGCATTACATCACAAAATTGAAGGAGAATAAATAATTTCAAACAGAGTCGATATGGGACTTCGATCAAAGGTTCAAGGACCTGATGGGTAGGATAACTTTCCAAATCCTTGATCAACAACATCAAGAATGGTTTGTTGCAAGACTCCTACCACATATTTGTAGACTGTTGATTCAATAGAAGGTTGTGTAGCAGCCTAAGGCCCTAGAAATTGCAATGAAATTTGAATCATCCCATGTAGGAGATAGTGGAGGGATGGCACAAGTTTAGACACAGTTGGTTTTTTTGGTGATTCATCTGGAATAACTTACAGAAGGGAAGGAGAAACATGAATTATTTTGGTGTACCAAGTGTAGTACTGAAGGCCATCACAAGGATGAATTCCCAACACTCACGAATTATTTGGAGATTGGAGCATCGAATCCATTACCAAGAGGGGGCTATTGTGAGATATGTAAGAAATTGGGACATCATCCAACTAAGTGTCCATTGCTATAGAAGTATCAGAGTACACCAAGGAACTTGTTTTAAAATGATTTCAAGTTAGCTGGACATGAAGATAAATACTTTCACACATTTGATTTGATGAGGGAGTGCACTTCATATATGTACAAGATTCAGGAGGATAATGTTGTGATAGAAAGGGGTGGTCCGCAATATAATAATCAAAGAGGATTTAATCCAGGAAATGGGGTAAAATTTGGAAGAGGTCGAGGTAGAAGAAATTTTGGTAGAGGAGGAAGAGGATCGATTATATCTTACAATTGTAATCAACCAGGACATTTAGCCCGCGACTACCCGAATTTGTGTACAACGTGCACATACTATAGAGCACTGGACTATGAAACATAATATTGTTATTGTCCTCAACAAGTTTTGAAATGGTAGGCAAGAGGAAATCATGACTAGAATCCAAATCAAAATGTACAAAAAATATCAGCCAAAAAATGCAATGAAGGACTAAGAATAGCATTTTTTATGTGCGTAAGAGACAGAACAAGAGTTGATGTGACGAATGGAGGGAAGCAAACTAAAAAATGGGTAAGGAAGTCAGTAGGAACTATGCCAACCTTTTATCCTTAGCAATAAAGGGATACATACCAGAGGGAATGAAAAGAGATAATTGGACAGGGTTAGGGAGCATCAACATCATCTGCGCTTCATGACGGATATCGCATTATTCCAAAGAAGACAACTGGGAGGGTAAGCACTATAAGAGAATTTTTGAGTTGTGTAGAGGTAATAAAATATGAAACTATGTTGAATACACTATATGACATGATTGATCACTTCACATAAGGGAAAGTCCCATCACACAAAGGGTGGTGAATCAGGCATTGCATAGGAAGGGGACCAATGGAGAATTCAGATTCAGTGTGAAAATTGGGGAGTATGATATGGATAATGTTAAATTGGGGTCTGAAGTGAATTTTTTACCTAAGAAAACCTGGGAGATGATGGGAAAACCTAAGATAGTATGGTCTCTTGTTCAGTTAAGGCTCACGAATCAGCACAAAATAGTATTGATTGGTATATTGACAAGAGTACATGTGAACATAGATGGGGTGTGCAGTGTGTAAGACTTTGAAGTTATTGAGATCGTGGATGATAGTAAACCATATCCAGAATTGATGGGAATTTAATGGAATTTAATAAGAAGTAAATCATTAATCTGAAGAAGAGGGAAATGATATTTGAAGTCAGATATTTGAAATCTACTGCACCATTGGACCCAACAGAAGGAAAGAGATACATAGAGCCAGCAAGAGGAAATGAAATTTACAATTTGTATAACATAATTGCGCAGATGGATGATTATGTTAACCCTACTACATATGGTGCACTAAGTTGGATAAGTATCAGTTAGTGTGCATCATATTCATAGGAAGGTATAGATCATTGGAAGTAGAGGATGCATGAAGTCTCCACTAGATGATGTGCATGCATAACCTGATCCTTGCTTTAGATTGGAACATAATTATGTGATCCACCCAGGTATGATGGATTGACTGATATAAGTTTATTTGTAAAGGAATTTTATTTGCAGGTAACAAAACATCAAAGGTTTTTGGGACTATATGTTTTCCTAAAAGTGACTCCAGCTAGATGGTGAGATGCACACAAAGAAGGAATGTAAGACTAGTCATAGTGCAGAAGACTAATGCAAGTCAGGTTTGGTACTAAAGGAGAAAATATTGCACAGAAGTATACAGGAGAGTGTTTTCCAGTAGGTAATGTTGAGCAGTTCAGGACCTTATGGAGTTTAGTACCAGAAACATAATGGATGCACATATTTATACATACACTAGACACAATTCCCAAGAACTGGTATATGGAATTGGAAATGCACAAAGAGAAAGAGAGATGGGAAGAGTTGGCTCAAAGGTTCAAAGTAACATTTACATTTGAACATGAATCTCTATTAATAGATGTAGTGCTATAGGATATTCGAACTAATATATTATCAGAAGAAGGGTCGATGGAGGTGGTAACAATGTGCAGTGTGCATAGAGCTACTATGACTATCCATGATTTATTGGCATGCTACAATGTGGCTAAGGAAGAACATGATGAAAAAGATACCATAAATGTACAAGTACCTGAAACAGAAGGAGAACAGGCAGTAGAAGGGCTAGAGCTTGAATTCATCGCATACACACAACCAATAAATACATGGAAGGTAAACATGGGGATGACAGAGAATATGAAGTTTGCGTAGATAAGGGATTACTAGAGTGATGAAACAATAGAGAAGATTAAAACATTGTTGTATGAATATCAAGAACTATTCCCAATGAAATTTTAAAATATGAAGGGTATAGATGGGGACTTAGGTGAGATGAATATTCCCTTGAAACTAGGTGTTAATCTAGTATGACAGAGATCTTACAGGTTAAATCTGAAATACAAGAAAATGGTGAAATCCTAAATAGACAGGATTTTGGATGCAGGAATCATTGAAACAATACAAGAATCTAACTGGATCAGTCCAATGGTAGTGCAGGGAAAGAATATAGGAGGAATCAAGATCTGCATGGATCTGATAAAGTTGAATGATGCATTTTTACATGACCCATTCCCAACACCATTCACAACTGTGGTATTGGAGAATGTAGGAGGAAAAGAAGCCTATTCTTTCACAGATGGATTCTCAGGGTACCATCAAATACAAATTGTGCAGGAGGATTGGTACAAGACTACTTTCATGATATAATGGGGGAGTTATTAGTATACAGTAATTCCCTTTTCACTAAGGAATGCCCTTGCAATGTTTTCCAAAGTTGTGGCTACAGTGTTCAAGGAATTTATTCATAAGTTCCTTGAAGTGTACTTATATGACCGGACTATGTTCATTCTACTGAAGGATCACATAAAAGTACTCATGATAATGTTGGATAGGTGTAGACAGTCTCATATTTCGTTGAAATTGAAGAAGTGTATTTTGTGTGCACCGTTTGGAATTTTGTTAGGCCATATAGTTTGAAAATAAGGATTATTAGTAGATCCATCCAAGATTGCAGTAATTATGGATTTAGAACCACCTACATGAGTCAGATAGCTAAGGGAAACTCTGTGTTATATAGGATATTACAAGAAGTTAATCAAAGTCTATGTGCATATCACAGCATCAATGGAAAATTTGTTGAAGAAGCAAAGTTTCAATGGAAAGAAGGCTGTGAGAAGGGTTTGGATACCTTAAAGAAAAAACTAGTGACTGCGTCGATTTTGATCTTTCAAGATTGGAACAAGGATTTCCATGTTCATGTAGATGCATCATCCATAGCATTGGGCACAATACTATATCAACCAGGGGTGGGAGACATAGATCACCCAATTGGGTTTGCAAGTAGGAAGTGTTGGCCCTTGACCAAGTTTTGAGGATCCTTGGTCATGTTTGACCTATTTTTGGGACTTCGACAGGCTGTCGAAGGTGGATCCTAAGATGAAGCAGAGATCGCAGGATCTCGGACCCCTTTTAGGGATTTTTCATATTTGGGATTATGTAACGGGTATGGGAATGTCGTCCCATGAGTTTACCCATGTTTAGACCCAATTTTGTAATATATAAATAGATGCTAGGTGATGTAGTGAGCATATATAGATATGAATGGATAAGTGCAAATGACAAGTCAGTTGTAAGTGGTGTTGAGTGCAAGTAACAATTGTAAGTGCTTTGTGTATGTTTGCGAGGTTGAGTGCAAGTGACTGTATGTAGGCTTTGTATTATAAGCTAGATTGGGGAAGGAGGATCTAGCGAAGAGTGCGCAGATCTCTTGTCCTCTGCGAAGTTTATCTAAAGGCTCTGTGCATGTAAGAATATTGAAGAAAGCTAATAAAGAAGACAAAGAGTTGGTGGACGTAGCCCTAGGGTGGGGGTCAACCACGAACATCCTGTGTTGTGAATGCTTTGTGCGATGCGATGATGTGTTTATGTATTTACTTGCTTAGTGCTTTGATATAGATGAATGATAGATAGATCTGTTGTTTCTTTATGCTTAATAATGAGAGTAAATGATGGATTTGACCTGTGTGAATGTGCTTAGTGCTTGAATCTACTAGATCTGATCTATTTCGTCATGCTAAGTGCTACTAGATGCTAGATCTGGTTGAATACTATGATGTTATGTAATTAGGGTTTTACCTACAAAGTAGATATCGGTTAATCATTGATGAACTATATTTCTAAGTGTTTTTTCAAGGTGTTACAATCACATATCTGTGTCCCAGCTAAGGTTGCAGATACTAGAGTCCTGCAACCACCTCTGCCTCTACCTCGGGTGAGACTTCATCTACTTCGCAGGTGTTTCCGAAAGGGTCGGTAGTTAGGGTTTTGTTGGTGCATTGTTGTATCGATGAACCCTGGGTCTACCCCTATGCCAACAAATGGTTCCATTGTTGGGACCTGAAACTGTGATTGATGGGAACTGAGGAGCTTTGTGTGAAGATCTGACTTGAAACTGTGAAATCTTTGTGCGTATATTGGTTGCCCTAGTACGCAGTATTCTAATTAATCTATGGAAGCTTTGTGCTAAGAAGATAAGTCTGATCTGAAGAGAAGAGGTAAGATCTAAAATATTTATGCTTTGTTAAAGGTAAGATTAGTGGAATTTTTATTTTGAAAGTATGGATCTGGGTATGTTTGATAAAAAAATTCCTAGCTTGAAAAGTAGAGCATAGCTAGATGAAAGAAGATTTGATATGAATAGATCTTATAAGAATAGTGAAAGATATGTTATACCTATGCATAGAAAGAGTGTTTGGACTAACAAATGGATGCAGGATCCTAGAAAGAATTTTTTGCAGGTTAACTACTATGATTCTAGTGCGCAGTATAGGAAAGGTTGGGGTTCATTTAAGAAAAAGAGAGGATTAACCCTTTGTTACAGTTGTAGAAGACTGGTTCATATGACTAAGGAATGTCCTGGTGGAATATCTAGTTGTCTTTGTTGTAAATCCATGGACCATGAAGTTTTAGATTGCCCTAGAATGATTCCTAAGATTGAAAGAATGAATATGGAATAAGTAGACCTTGAGAAAGGTCAAGAAACTAATACCTTGGAAGAACCTCAGAAGGAATCATAGATTGTACTATTACAGATGAAAGAAACCTTGAATGACCATCGAGATACTAATCTATGAGAGATCTTAAAAGAGAAAGAGAAAATAGAAGTAAGAATAGGAGACTTCAACATTGACTCTATTCTGGATGAAGAAACACAGGTGAATGTCATGACAGAAAGAACTTGGGAAGCTATAGGAAAGCATGCTATGATTCCTTCATTGGGAGGAATAGGATTTTTTAGAGGAAAACTGATAACCCTATGTGGAAGACTTACCCAGATATCTATGAGTACCCATGGAAATTCGATAGAAGAAGATTTTTAGGTTGTTAAATTTATTAAGAACAATGCCCCATTTTCTATGTTACTAGGAAAACCTTGGATTGAAAAGGATCAGGCCATAAGGAATGAAAAAGAAGTCTTAGAGCAGAAGAAGAAAGAATTAAAAGATTTCATGACTAGGAGGATCGCACAGTTGATTGAAGAACAAGAGAACAGATCGAAGTTGTTTAGGACTAGAGACTTAGATTTGAAAGTTGAAAGGACACATGAGGACTTGAGACACCTATTTGTACAGGGGAGAAGAGCATCTACCCCAGCTAGAGAAGAAGTATTTCCCATGCACACTACAAAGGAATCTCAACAATGTGAAGTTACTATGCCAAAAGAAGACAAGAATTAGAATGGAAAGAGGAATAACGAGATTAAGATCACCGGGAAAAAGGATATAAAGATCAGCAAGAAGAGAGAAAATATCTAAAAGTTACAGAGGGTTCTAGAGGGAACTTCATAGAAGGAAAATTTGCAAAACTGGAACTTCGTCGGGATATAAAAACAGCATCACATGGCACTTTGCCATGGAAAAGAAATATAGCCATTGGAAACAATATAACTGTTAGAACGACACCATGAACGATTATAACAGAATTTATGGCTAGGAATCTCGTCATTAGACTGTTGGGACTGCGCCACAATGGACATAACTGAATTAATGAAGGATTCTCGCCCGTTGGAGAGATCTGTTACATTGTTGTCTACCTATTCTGCCGACTATTGCACCGAGAACAATTTTTCAAATTGTATCTGAGAGAACTCATTGCTACCATGCTCTGATTAGTAAGATCAACATCCGTTCTATTGTTTTGTGCACTCATCCGATCTAAGCATTTATTTCGGACGAGCTTTAGCACCGTGGAGAAAATCGTCGAAGAAGTTCTCATCAATCTCATGGCTAAGAAAGTAATGTATGCAAGTATTCAATCATCATCAATGAGATGAGTGCAAGCCTCTTCGTTGACTGCTTATAGATCCAGGCCATCCTAAGTCATCATAGAAAAGAGAACCAAGCACAGAGATGACCTAGCAAATGCGAAGTTGATCTCAACCATAATGCCTCACTACATCCCACCTTTGGCTAGCGTAGTGAGTCGTGATAGTGTGCCAAGATATTTTGAGTACACCATGGTTACTACGTACCTCCCAAAGGGGATACGTGCAGTTCAAGTACAGCAGGACAAGATCGCAATGTTGAAGTTCAACGACTTCAACCTAGGAGACCGTAAGAACCATAGTATGCTCGCCCCATATAAATACTTGACCAGGATGAAGGGGAAGAAATCAAAAATAATCCCCCATCCATGGATGATGAACCTTGCGCAGTCCACCCTGTTGAATGTAATGAAAATCCCACACTTTGGAAGGCACCAGGAAGTTAACGCCTCTGTCAAGCTCCTACTTTCATGTTACCATGGTGGCTACTTATGGATAGACCTATGTATCACAGTCGATTCGACGTTGATCCATAGGATCACCGGATTGAGTATGCAAGGACCCGCCCCACAGGACTTCTATCCAGGAAAAGCCACAGATCATGCATTAGCATGGAATATCAAGGATACCTACGGTGATGTTGAGAAGTGGATGCGAGGCTATAAGGTAGCTTCCATCTAGAATGGCGTAATGTGCCTATAATGCCAAATAATCATAGGAAATATTGTGATAAAGAAAAGACCCATGCAGGTCACAGGCTTTGTCATTGACCTCATGGGGAAATGTGTAGAAGTCCTATAGATGAACTAGGCGAAGTACCTAGTTAATCAACTAGAATTATACTATCGCGAAGCACAGGATCAAGGCTACGAGTTCCACTTTAGTTGGATCCTGATCCTGATCACATTTATTTCTTGGGAGATGCCAGAAGGTGCGACCTTCTCAGACATTGAACCATTCAAGCTACTCGCTGTGAAGTTCACCATGCTCTGGTACTCGAGCGACATGGGAAAATAATGGCATTCGAATGCATTTTCACACATATTATCTCCAGCTGAAGAGAGCCATCGAAGCTAAACCTCGCATGACATCGAACAACCTACAACGCTTTAGACCCCTCATGAAGTTCAACACATATTGCCACTTCATCTATATTACTTCAAGAGAAAATGAACATAAGGAGGATCTTCAGTCATACTACAAGCTCATAGAAAAGGACCTCAAGGAGATCACCAATTACTAGTCAGCAGACCTCCTTATCCCCGTTAACCCTGCAAAGATTTATGACCCCGAACTTGACAGCTCAGAGGCCGCTCACAAGGAACATGACACACCCGGATCTAGCAGAAGGAAGAAGACTGAAGAATTCCAAGACTTAAGTAGCGCATCAGAGAAGACTCCTTCAATATCACCTAACCGAGGGGGTGATGACGAAGTATAAAAAATAAATGGAGAAAAGGATGAGTAGAAGAAAGGCTAAGTAACACCGCCTAGAGATGAGGCTGATCCCTTGAAGAAGAGGAAGGTTTCTCCCTCGAAACCCTCTTCCCAGAAGAAATCCAGAGCCACTTTGACCAAGATGCAGACTATGCTCACTGTCGATGATTTTGACTTCATCATCGCAGCTGTGAACAATGCCTCGCAGAAAATTTTTCACAAACAAGAATCCAAGTAGGAGGAGATGTACAACTGAATTGAGGTTGATCTCCAAGGAGTATAGCAGGCCTTTCAGTCCAGTCATGTAGTGTCCACTAAGACCTTGCCATCGGGAGAACCAGAGTTGGGAGATGAGCCATCCCAACTCTAACGACTAGTTGATGCGACCGAAGCTCACCTTCGTTGCACACAAGAAGAAACAGAACAAGCCACCCAGGCCTTGAAGAAAGTACAAGAAGTAATAGTATAACAACGCATAGTTGCAGAGAAGGAGAAGGTTTCACTCCAGACAAAGGTTGAAGAGGAGAAAGCACGGATTCAGCAGGAAAACAAATAGTTTCTTCCAGAGAAAATCAAAGTATAGGAAGCAGTCAATAGATAGCTTCTCTCTGTGATAGGCTTAGAGCCAAAGGCAGAAGACCGAGTTGCGCATCAAGTATACCAACTCGCAGAATCTATATAGTAGCTACAACAAATAATAGCAGACTTCAAGATTCACATAGTGCTCGACACCCCGTAGGAGGTGAGGGATCAAAGGGAAGAAAATGCTCGAGGCACAGTTGAAAGAATCAAGGGCCTCACCTTGGAATGTAAAAAACTAAGTGATCATAGTGCCTCGACATATGAGCGACTCACTGAGAGTCCACAACTGAAGTCACTGGTATCATAGCTCCAAGAGGCAAAGTATCAAGCAGAAACAATACAAGCATAGTTGAATCCCTTGTCAGCTATTGAAATAATGAAGCGATCCCAAGAGTAGCACACTACCCAACAGCAGGTCCACACCATTTAGAGAAAATTCATAGAAGTGACTCATAGGCTCCAACCTATACAAGATGAGGCTTTCCAACTGTTCGTAGAGATCGAAGGCCGAGAAGCAGAACTAGAACAAGTCGTCACTGCAATAGAACAACACCTAGAGGGACCTTTCAATGAAGTTGTTATCCAAGAGTTCACTGAACAAGAGGTCGTGGAACAGAAACAAGTCAAAAAATCTCGAGCCAAGCTCAAGGATTTTGAGGTAGAATTATTTAGATCAGAGTGACGTGCGACGAGTCACAGGTGAGTGTTGGGGACCTGTTGTCCCTTGACCAAGTTTTGAGGATCCTTAGTCATGTTTGACCTATTTTTGGGACTTCTACAGGCTGTCAAAGGCAGAGCGCAAGACGAAGCAGAGATCATGGGATCTCGGCCCCATTTTAGGGATTTTTTGGATTTGGGATTATGTAACGGGTATGGGTATGTTGACCCATGGGTTTACCCATGTTTAGGTCTGATTTTGTAATATATAAATAAATTTTAGGAAATGTAGTGAGCATATAGAGATATGAATGGCTAAGTGTGAATGACAAGTCAGTTGTAAGTGGTGTTGAGTGCAAGTAACAGTTGTAAGTGATTTTTGTGTGTTTGCAAGATTGAGTGCAAGTGACTGTATCTAGGCTTTGTGTTGTAACCTAGCTTGGGGAAGGAGGATGTAACGAAGAGTGCACAGATCTCCTTTCCTCTAAAAAGTTGATTTGAAGGCTCTGTGCATGTAAGAAGATTGAAGAAAGTTAATAAAGAAGACAAAGAGTTGGTGGAAGTATCCCCAGGGTGGGGGTGAACCATGTACATCCTATGTTGTGAATTCTTTATGCGATGCGATGATGTGTTTATGTATTTACTTTCTTAGTGCTTTGATATAGATGAATGATATATAGATATGTTGTTTCTTTATGCTTAATAATGAGAGTAAATGTTGGATCTGACCTGTGTGAATGCGCTTAGTGCTTGAATCTGCTAGATCTGATCTGTTTCATTGTGATAAGTGCTACTAGATGCTAGATCTGGTTGAATACTGCGATGCTCTGTAATTAGGGTTTTACCTGTGAAGTAGATATCGGTTAAACATTGATGAACTATATTTATAAGTGCTTTGTCAAGGTGTTACAATCACAGATCTGTATCCCAGGTAAGGTTGCAGACACTGGAGTCTTGCAACCACCTCTGCCTCTACCTCGGTTGAGACTTCATCTGCTTCACAGGTTTTTCCAAAAGGGTCAGTAATTAGGGTTTTTTTGGTGCGTTGTTGTAGCATTGAACCCTAGGTCTTCCCCTGTGCCAACAAATGGTTTTGTTGCTAGGAATGTTATAGCAAGATTTACCTCACTATTGCTATATTGCATAGAGGGCCTTTTTCCATTTCCTTATGTAGAATTTTCATCCCTTTTTGATGAATCCAGAGCTAAAAATATACATTTTTCCACATATACGCTCCCTAACTTCTATGCAAGATGCGTATATTCTTGCGGCTCCACTAAAACTTGCGTATATCAGGATTTGTGCTAGAAAATACAAAATGAGGTTGGGTTTCCATGTCACGACAAAAGATCTCTGATCCTTGGTCTTCCATATACTGGAAACATTCTGACTCAGCACTTCAGTTGCATTTTGGAGGCTATAAGAGCACAATTTCGAACTATGGAAAAAGAGGAGAAAGCATTCAACTTTGAGATCAAAGTTACTATGGAGAAATTACTTCATATTGAGTTTGCATCCCTTTGTCCCTCAAGTCTAAACACAGTGTTCATCCCCCAAGCTCTTCCCTTATTGTTGAGAGGACCTCTTTGTCTCTTTCTCATGAGATTGCCTTTGGTGGAGGATTGAAGTGGTGGGGACCCAGTTGGAAGGAACTTGGTTTCTTGGTTTTGAACTGTGCCAACATGGAAGTCTGTAATGTTGACACTTCTATTGATCAATTATTAATAGAAATACTCATTTCCCGTCCTATTGGTATCTTGCAAATATATGATTATTATCCATGGGTGTGTTTGTAATGTTTATTAATGGATTGTGCTATATGATGTGCTAACCCCTTTTATATCATCATTATATACTTGCTTTTCTTGTTTGTTGAGAATTTCTTGCAGGTATAAAGCTTTGGGTCAAAGTTCTCAATGGTGGAACATCATCAAATGTTGGATCGAGGTAGGCCTCTTTCTTGTATTGCACATTAGTCTATATAGAATATGTTGGAATTGAGTTGATTTATGCAGTCATACTTGTCTATTTTGGTTTACCCTTGGTCATAGAGAGTTTTTTCCTCGTAACAGAATTGGCGACTCCACTGGGGAGAGATCTTCCTTCTCAGGGTTGAAGTACTTTTTCTTCTTACATTGCTCTTTTTCCTTTGTGTTTTTTGTCGTATCACTGCTTGATGGATCCTGTTCACTCTGAGTCTAAGTTTTCAGCCTTTTACCCTTGCATGGCCTTGTTTTAAAGCATATACGCCCTTTTTTCCTTGACAGTCATGTATACACGCTTGTTGTCTCACTACAAGAAGCGTATATACACTATGTTCTCCTGAACACTCGCATATACCACTTCCCTTTGCTTGTTTTCTTTGTTGAGTGACTGTTGGGTAGGATTTAAAGGTTGTTGAGCCTTCTTAGGTCTCTATAGTGTCTATTAAGATTATCTGGGATCACAGGAAGCCTGTTTAGAGTTGAATTTTTGGGCGTAGTCTTTCTCTTTGTTTTCTATTTTTAATTTGTCCTTGGCTTCTGGGTTGTTTGCTTGGCTGTCTGGTATTCTGCTTGAGTTACTGCTTTTATACACAGTAGAATTCATATGTAAAGTTTCTTATCATTCCATGCATTTTCTTTTTAGAATATTGAAAATACAAAAAAATAGGCATTTTGCATTGGTTGGCATTTTTGTCTTTGAATTTTTATCATTAACTTAGCACATTTAGAGCAAGATCATATTTTACTTCTGAATTGCAGATTTGAAATTGAAGACTGCACTGTTTTTATTAGCATATCATTCATTGAAAATTTAAAGATAGACTTTGCATTATATCCATATTTATTTTCTAGCAGAGTCATAACACCATGAGTTTCACTTCCATACCTTTTTGAGTAACCACGGCAAATAAAATTTACGCTTTAAACTAAAATTGATTAGTCACGATTTTATTTTTAGGGTGCACAAACTAGCTTAGGATTTAGCACCTTGGAATAGGATTTTGTGAGTAAACTTCTCCAATGCATTTAAATCAACATATGTGTCTAAGACAGGGAGTTGAGAAGTCCATTATATAATCGGTAAGATCAGGAGGCTCCGCGAAGTTAGTTGAAGGGATAACCCCTGGATACTCACCTAGCGTCAGAGATATTTCTGTGGATTTATTTGTATTTGGGGATCTTGCTAGTGCCCATACCTCTGTGAGAGGCAGTGCTTTCAAGGTTTTGGGCTTTTCTACCCTGCCCATATGGTGATCCGGACTTACGACTACTCACTTGTGCATCGGTTATACGATGGTTTATTAGTTTCTTGACTTAGGTATCTCATAGGTTACTTGCAGGGATTATTCTTCGTGTACCCTGACTCAGATAAGGGTCGGACAACACACAGCCTTTATGGAGGATTACCTCTCCGAGGGGATCTGACCGACTAGTTGTTAAGCCCACGAGGGCCCTTATAACTGATTTTGTTACCTCCAAACTTTAGTGGGGAGTCTCGGGTCCCTCTTGGATGAGACATACCTTCTTTAGCGAAGGAAGCCACTCAGCCACTTTAGCCTATTTGCATGCATATTGATCGTTTGACTTTTTTGGTATGCTCCTTGACTACTAGTCGACCTTAGGAGTCTATTTTGGGTTTTATCATTATGGACAGTGGAGTTTCTTTTGCTCCGTCATTCACTGCTACCCACCCCTTGATACCTGATAATTTCATGGGGACGGACGCTTCCGTTTTTTACAATGGTATGCAGAACTACAACACTTAGTCCACACCTTGGGTCTCTAGCCATTTTTCTATTGATATGACTTCCCCCATGCAACCCTCTCCCTGGACCACATATATGAATCCTAGCATTGGACCCGGGGGCATCATGGCTCTGATGCCTACTTCTTCGTTTGATATGAGTCATGTCCCCATGGGAGGTTGGAACCTTCCCCCCTATGGATCCAATACTAGCTATGCTCTTTCAAGAGCCAGTACTCAAATGGGTGCCTATCCCACTTATTGCCCCCACCCATGTATCTTTCGTCTTCCATGTCGGTTCCTTCGAACACTTTTTCTATGACAGGTCCTCAATCACCACCAGGTCTTTCATATGGAGAGAACCAGTTTTACGGTTTGGGCTACCCTATTTATGGGACCCCTTCACAAGGGGGTGACATATATCCTCACTTGAATAATCCTTATCCTACCTCGGTCTCTTCATATACCTCAGTAATGATGCTTGTCCAAACCTCTTCGGACCATTTTGGCGTGAACCAACACCTTTCTGGGCTAGGAAAATAGGTATACCAAGATCCTACCTGGCTTGCAACTTTTCAGAATCAATATTTCCTCAGACCATGGAATCAAATGCCACCATCAATCACCATCCCAGTCATTTTCAGTCATATTGGTGCTCCATCTCCAAACTCTTCCAGTTATGTCGGAGATGGGTTAACTTCTTCTACAAACTACGTCGACATCTTGCCCCCAACCTCTACCAATTATGTTGGGGGCACTGTTCTTTTTTCCCTGAATCATATCCATGTCACGTCTCCCACTTATATTCATCATACAGGAGACAAATCTCTTTCCCCTGCTAGTTACATTGAGAATCCTAGACTCCTTAGACATAAGCCTAAATTCTTTTGCAGGACTTGCGAAGGAAGTCACCTTACTCATTTGTGTATGTTTACTATCGAGATACCAGAAGCATGGGGCTCACCCAAGAGCCCTTTAGATTCTAAGGCTTCTGTGATTTCTCTTCACACCACTTCTCTCTTGATCGTCTCGGTGGTTCCACCAATGCAATCTTCTCCCGAACTCACCCCCTTTGTTAAGGGTGAAGCATCTCTTGCCCCCGTTACTATGCATCCTCTTCAGCCTATAATTGAAGAAGTGGCCACACCAATGCAATCTCTGGTCAACCCTACTCTCCTTGAAGAGAATGATGCACCTTCTAATCGTGTCATCAACATTTCAAATCCTCCCCCTTCTGAACAAGAGAGATTTATTCTTCCCTCAACTTCTCTCCCTCCAAATCCTGATGAGGTTCCTTTCGATTGGGACGACCTGATGGGACATCCCATTCCCCCACCTATATCTTTTCCATTAAGAGACATTATTCAAACCATCACAAAGACTGTATCCTCCATTAGCACCTTATCCTCCTTGACTTGGAAAGCCTTGGGTTTTCCCAATCCCTTGTTAGCTATCTGCAAGATACTGACTTTCTGCAGAAGGCCGGGATGGGAGCCTTGGCCTCCCCCTTTACATGTTGATTAGACTCCCAATAACGATTCTTATTTAAGATCTTTTCTGACTCTCTAAAAACTGAAAATATTTCCGAGTGATTTGTCCCTTTCACACTCGTTAAAATTGGATTTGAAAGATCATGAGAGCTAGTTAATCTCTTTTCCGACTCGCTATCAAAAATAGAAAAGATTGCCGAGTGAACTTGTCTTTTTCACACTCATATTTTGGATTTGAAAAGACGTCTATTTGGCACAAGTTTACCCCTTTTTCACACCAAGTAGACTAAAAGATATAGAAAAGGATATTTTTTGGAGTTAAGTTGTGATTGCATCTCATGCCCTCGTTTGTTGTATTGAGCCTTTAGTCGGTTCTTTCTTTGCATTATAAACCGTTGCCTAAGTAGTTTGCATCTTCAACCAAGCAGAGCCTTGTTTTTATCCTTCACAATTTGACACCCTATACCTTGGAGGGAACATCACCCTGAGTGTCCATCTCCTGCATGAATTTCCTTGCATTGAGCATAGGTACGTTCCACTGCTGGAACTAGTTTTGCTTACTTGCGACACTCGTTCCCTCCTCTGTATCATAGCATTCATTTGTTATGAAAAAAAAAAATACAAGTGGGAAGGGAACACTATATTGTAATTTGTAGCAGTCATGTCGCTTTTGAATAGAGCACAAAGTTATTGAGTCCTTGTGTCATCATAATTTTGGGTTTAGCATGGCCTTAAGAAGATGATCTCGCTACAGAGTTTTCTCTACTGACTGGTTAATCTTCTAGTCCCTATAGAGAATGTTATTGATGCCTCCTTCATCTAATTGTCACATCATTGAGTCCATGTTGTCGGAGTCCACCATATGTTTCATGATCTTGTTCAAAGGAAGTCTATCAACCTGTGTCAGCTACTCCTCAGAAATATTGACTTTGTGTGTCGGCCATACTCTCAGTTTGTATCAGAATCACATGATACTTTGGTCTTATCATACACCCTAGCCCTACTTTCATCATTGGTAGGTCACCTTGAACCCAACACTCGACACTTCATCATTGGTTGTTGACTGCATGGTTTACCTTGTGTTCGACGACAAGACATCTATTCACACTTTGGCATTCATGTAGTGTCTTGGATGCCATTAGACTTATTGGTGGTTTCCTCTCCTTTTTTAGTAGTTTTTCATCATTGGTTGCCATTCAAAGGGTCCTTTTCGTGTACCACTTGCATTTGGCACATGCGAAAGACACACAAGTTCGTTGGTTTGTGAACATTTTCTTCATTCGATCTCCACCAAATCATGAAGCTCCTTCTTTGTTCCTTGTGCTGACTGATGAGATATGCCTCAATGCTCTCCTTTCAGTGGGTCTCTTTCCATCGAATTCAGCTCATTTATTCTGGATATGGGACCTAGAGTTTTATGAGTACCTTGAGGCTTGCAGTCATTAGTGGTAGGCTCTCTCACCATTAACAGATGGGAATACATCAATGTCTCATGATCAATGGATCTCTCAAGTGTTAGACACCAACTCTTTTATTCACATTTGTAGATATGTACTCGGTGCCTTGATACCTACTTTCATTATCGGTAGGTTGTCTCGCGTTTGTTAACGGTATACTTCAATGACCAATAATCAAACGATGTCTCATCGTGTTCGACCTCAACTCATTTATTCACATGATGTAGACTTGCACCATTGGTGGATAGTGTAGAAGACTTGAGGACATCACTATGTGGCCACATATTTCCTGAGTTGTTGCTTCCATTTCATTGGACCAGTACCTATTTGAATTCAGTGATCATGGAAGATCATATTGTACTCCATGGTATACAGATATCTTCAGATTGATTTTTGAGACTGGTTTCATTGGGCCTTGTTCATGACTATGACATCTTTTGGCATATAACTGCATTTGTATTTTCCTATTAATGGCCATGAACACTTGTTTGGTATATTTTCCAAATGGATCTGCCTTGTATTCTTGGCATCCATGTATGCAAAGTCAATACATAATGTAATGAGCAATTGAGTTCATCCAACTAGTTCTCTACCACTCCACTTCTGGGTTATTTATAATGTATTTTGGTCATCACAGATACTCCTCTGATCTCACACATTAGGGGGGCATCTGTTATAGCAATATTTTCCTCACTATTGCTATTTTTCATAGAGGGCCCTTTTCCATTTCCCTATGCAAACTTTTCATCCCTTTTTGATGAATCCAGAGCTAAAAATATACATTTTTCCACATATACGCTCCCTAACTACTATGCAAGATGCATATACACTTCCTTCTCCACAACAACTCACGTATCTCAGGATTTTTGCTAGAAAATACAAAATGAGGTCGAGTTTCCATGTCATGACAAAAGATCTCTGATCCTTGTCCTTCCATATACTGGAAACATTCCGACTCATCCCTTCAGTTGCATTCTGGAGGCTATAAGAGAACAATTTTGAACTATGGAAAAGAGGATAAAGCATTCAACTTTGAGAGAAAAGTTACTCTGGAGGATTACTTCATATTGAGTCTGCATCCCTTTGTACCTCAAGTCTGAACACAATGTTCAGCTTCCAAGCTCTTTCCTTATTTTTGAGAGGACCTCTTTGCCTCTTTCTCATGAGCTTGCCTTTGGTGGAGGATTAAAGTGGTGGGGACCCAGTTGGAAGGAACTTGGTTTCTTGGTTTCGAACCGTGTTGACATAGATGTCTATAATGTTGACACTTTTGCTGATCAATTCTTAATAGAAATACTCCTTTCCCATCCTATTGGTATCTTGCAAATATATGATTATTATCCATGGGCGTGTTTGTAATGTTTATTAATGTATTATGCTATATGATGTGCTAACCCATTTTATATCATCACTATATACTTGCTTTTCTTGGTTGTTGAGAACTTCTCATAGGTATAAAGCTTTGGGTCAAAGTGCTCAATGGTGGAACATCATCAAACATTGAATCGCGGTAGGCCTCTTTCTTGTATTGCACATTAGTCTATATAGCATATGTTGGAATTGAGTTGATTTCTACATTCATACTTGTTTGTTTTGGTTTACCCTTGGACATAGAGAGTTTTTCCCTCGTAACAAGGACCTAAAACTATGATTGTTGGGAACTGAGGAGCTTTGTGTGAAGATCTGACCTGAAACTGTGAAATCTCTGTGTGTAGATCTGTTTCCCTAGTGCACATTATTCTACTTAATCTGTGGAAGCTCTATGCTGAGAAAAGAAGTATGATCTGAAGAGAAGAGGTAAGATCTGAAAGCTTTGTGCTTTGTTAAAGGTAATATTAGTGGAAATTTTTATTTCTAAAGTATGGATCTAGGTATGTTTAATAAATTTTGTCCTAGCTTGAAAAGTAGGGTGTAGCTAGATGAAAGAAGATTTGATATGAATAGATTTGATAAGAATAGTGAAAGATATGTTATACCTATTCATAGAAAGATTGTTTGGACTAACAAATGGATGCAGTATCCTAGAAAGAATTTTTTGCAAGTTAACTACTATGATCCTAGTGCCCATTATAGGAAAGGCTAGGGATCATTTAAGAAAAAGAGAGGATTAACCCTTTGTTACAGTTGCAGAAGACCGGGTCATATGGCTAAGGAATGTCCTGGTAGAATATCTAGTTGTATTTGTTGCAAAGCCATGGACCATGAATTTTTAGATTGCCCTAGAATGATTGCTAATCTTGAAAGAATGAATATGGAACAAATAGACCCTAAGAAATATCAAGAAACAAAGACCTTGGAAGAACCTCAGAAGGAATAAAAGACTGTATTATTACAGATGAAAGAAACCCTGAATGACCACTGAGATATTAATCTATCAGAGATCTTAAAGAGAAAGAGAAAATAGAAGTAAGAGTAGGAGACTTCGACATTGACTGTGTTCTGGATGAAGAAACACAGGTGAATGTCATGACAGAAAGAACTTGGGAAGATATAGGAAATCCTTCTATGATTCCTTCATTGGGAGGAATAGGATTTTTTAAAGGAAAACTGATAACCCTGTGTGGAAAACTTACCAAGATATCTATGAGTACCCATGGAACTTTGACAGAAGAAGATTTTCAGGTTGTTAAATTTATTGAGAACAACGCCCCATTTTCTATGTTACTAGGAAAACCTTGGATTGAAAAGGATCGGGCCAGAAGGAAAGAAGAAGAAGTCTTAGAGAAGAAGAAGCAATAATTAAAAGATTTCATGACTAGGAGGATTTCACAGTTGATTGAAGAACAAGAGAACAAATCGAAGCTATTTAGGACCAGAGACTTAGACATCGAAGTTGAAAGGACACACAAGGACTTGAGACACCTATCTGTACAGGAGAGTAGAGCATCTACCCCATCTAGAGAAGAAGTATTACCCGTGCACACTACGAATTAATCTCAGCAGTGCAGACTTACTATGCCAAAAGAAGACAAGAATCGGAATGGAAAGAGGAATAACGAGATGAAGATCACCGGGAAAGAGGCTAGAAATCTCAGCAAGAAGAGATAAAATATTGAAAAGTTACAGAAGGTTCTAGAGGGAACTTCGCAGAAGGAAAATTTGCAAAACTAGAACTTCGTCGAGATGTCAGAACACCGTCACATGGCACTTCTCCATGGCGAAGCAATATAGTCATTGGAAATAGTATAACCATTAGATCGACGCAACAAATGGTTAGAACAGAATTTATGGCCAGGAAGCTCGCCATCAGACCATTGGGACTGCACCACAACAAGAAGAACTAAATTAATGAAGGATTCTCTCCCATTGGAGAGATCTGTTACATTTTTGTCTACTTATTCCGTCGAATGTTGCACTGAGAACACTTTTGTGAATTGTATCAGAGATAAATCATTGCTACCGAGCTGTGATTAGTAAGATCAACATCAGTTCTATTGTTTTGTGCACTCATCTGATATAAGCGTGTATGTCAGATGAGCTCAGCACCATGGAGAAAATTGTCAAAGAAGTTCTCATCGATCTCATGGCTGAGAAAGTAATGTCTTCAAGGATTCAAGCGTCATCAATGAGAGGAGTGCAAGCCTCTTCGTCGACTGCTCGTGGATCCAGGCCATCCCAAGTCATCACAGAAAAGAGAACCAAGCACAGAGATGACCTAGAAAATGCAAAGCTGATCTCGACCATACTGCCTAACTACATCCCGCCTTTGGTTGGCGTGGTGAGTCATGATAGTGTGCCGAGAGATTTTGAGTACACCATGGTTACTATGTACCTCCCGAAGGGGATACGCACAGTTCAAGCACAACAGGACAAGATCACAACATTGAAGTTCATCGACTTCAACCTAGGAGACCAAAAGAACCATAGTATGCTCACCCCATATAAATACTTAACCAGGACAAAGGGGAAGAACTCAAAAATAATCCCCCATCCCTGGGCAATGAACCTCGCATAGTCGACCCTGTTGAATGTAATGAAAATCCAAAACTTTGAAATGCACCAGGAAGTTAACACCTGTGTCAAGCTCCTACTTTCATGTTACCATGGCGGATACTTATGGCTAGACTGCCCTATCACATTCAATATGATGTTGATCCATAGGATCATTGGATTGAGTATGCAAGGACCCGACCCGAATGACTTCTATACAGTAAAAGCCACAGATTGCAGGTTAGCATAGAAGATCAAGGATACCTATGACGATGTTGAGAAGGGGATGTGAGGCTATAAGGTAGCTTCCTTCCAGAATGGTGTAGTGCGCCTAGCATGCCAATTAATCACAGAAAATATTGTGAGAAATAACAAACCCATGTAGGTCATAGGATTTTTCGTTGACCTCATGGGGAAATGTGTAGAAGGCCTACAGATGAATTGGGTGAAGTACCTAGTTAATCAGCTAGAATTAGACTACCGCGAAGCACAGGATCAGGGCTACGAGTTCCACTTTAGCTAGATCCTGATCTTCATCGTGTTTATTGCTTGGGAGATGACGAAAGGTGTGACCTTCTTGAACATTGAACCATTCAAGACGCTCACTGCGAAGTTCACCACGCTCTGGTACTCGAGTGACATGGGAAAACAGTGCCAGTCGAACGCTGTTTTTCACACATATTATCTCCAACTGAAGAGATCCATCGAAGTTGAACCTCGCACGACATCGAACACCCTATAATTCTTCATACCCCTCATGAAGTTCTGCACATATCAGTACTTCATCTATATTACTGCGTGAGCAGATGAACATAAGGAGGAGCTTCAGTCGTACTACAAACTCATGGAAGAGGACCTCAAGGAGATCACCAAGGACTGGTCAATAGACCTCATTATCCCCACTGACCTTGTAGAGATGTTTGGCCCTTAACTTGATAGCTTGGAGGATGCTCACAAGGAACATGACACACCTGGACCCAGCAGAAGGAAGAAGACCGAAGAATTCCAAGACATAAGCAACGCATCAGAGAAGACTACTTCAATATCACCTAACCGAGGGGGTGATGACGAAGTAGAAGAAATAAATGGAAAATAATACGAGCATAAGAAAGGTGAAGTAACACTGCCTAGAGATGAGGTTGATCCCTTGAAGAAGAGTAATGTTTCTCCCCCAAAAACCTCTTCCCAGAAGAAATCCAGGGCCACTTCGACCAAGATGCAGACTATGCTCACTGTTGATGATTTTGACTTCATCATCGCAACTGTGAACGATGCCTTGCTGGAACTTTTGCAAAAAAAAGAAGCCAAGAAGGAGGAAATGTATGACATAATTGAGTTAGAGCTGTGAGGAGTATTGCAGGCCCTTCAGTCCAGTCGTGCAGTTTCCACTGCGCCCTTTCCATCAGGAGAACCAGAGTTGGGAGATGAGCCAGCCCAACTCTGATGATTAGCTGATGCGACCGAAGCTCACCTTCATTGCACATAAGAAGAAACAAAACAAGCCACCCAGGCCTTGAAGAAAGTACAAAAAGTAATAGTAGAACAATTTCAAGTTGCCAAGTAGGAGAAGGTTGCACTCCAGACAAATTTTGAAGAGGAGAAAGCATAGATTCAGTAGGAAAATGAATAGTTGCTCACAGAGAAACTCTAAATGAAAGAAGCAGTCAACAGAGAGCTTCTCTTTGTGATAGGATTAGAGCCAAAGGTAGAACACCAAGTTGCACATCAAGTAGACCAGCTCGCAGAATATATCCAGTAGCTACAACAAAGAATAGTAGACTTAGAGCTCCACACAGTGACTGAAACCCCGCAGGAGGTGAGGGATCAAAGGGAAGAAATGGCTCGAGGCCTAGTTGAAATAATAAATATCCTCCCCTTGGAATGTAAAAAACTGAGTGATTGTAGTGCCCAGACATATGAGTGACTCGCCGAGAATCCAGAACTAAATTCACTGGAGTCACAGCTCCAAGAGGGGAAGTATCAAGCAAAAACAATACAAGCACAGTTGAAGCCTGTGTCAGTTGTTGAAAGAATGAAGTGATCCTAAGAGCAGCGCACTGCCCAATAGTAGGGCCACACCATTCAGAGAAAATTCATGGAAGTGACTCAAAGGCTCCAACCTATATAAGATGAGGCTTGCCAACTGTTCATAGAGATCGAAGGCCGAGAAGCAGAACTAGAAGAAGTCATCACTGCAGCAGAATAGTTCCTATAGGGATTTGTCAACGAAGTTGTTATCCAAGAGTTCATTGAATAGGGGGTCGTGGCACAACAACAAGTCGAAGCAGCTCGAGGATTTTGAGGTAGAATTATCCATATCAGAGTGACTCGGGACGATTCACAGATGAGTGTTGGGGACTTGTTCTCCCTTGACCAAGTTTTGAGAATCCTTGGTCATGTTTGACCTATTTTTGGGACTTTGAAAGGCTGTCAAAGGTGGAATGCAAGATGAAGCAGAGATCGCAGGATCTTGGCCCCCTTTTAGGGATTTGGGGGATTTGGGATTATGTAATGGGTATGGGAATGTCAGCCCATGGGTTTACCCATGTTTAGGCCCGATTTTTTAATATATAAATAGATGCTAGGCAATGTAGTGAGAATATAGAGATATGAATGGCTAAGTGTGAATGACAAGTCAATTGTAAGTGGTGTTGGGTGCAAGTAACAGTTGTAAGTGCTTTGTGTATGTTTGCAAGGTTGAGTGCAAGTGACTGTAAGGGACTGTATGTAGGATTTGTGTTGCCTAGCTTGGGGAAGGAGGATCTAGCGAAGAGTGCGCAGATATCCTATCCTCTGCGAAGTTGATCTGAAGGCTCTATGCACGTAAGAAGATTGAAGAAAGCTAATAAAGAAGACGAAGAGTTGGTGGAAATAGCCCCAGGGTGGGGGTGAACCATGTACTTCTTGTGTTGTGAATGCTTTGTGCAATGCGATGATGTGTTTATGTATTTACTTTCTTAGTGCTTTGATATAGATGAACAATAGATAGATCTTTTTTTCCTTTATGCTTAATAATGAGAGTAAATGCTAGATCTTACCTATGTGAATGTGCTTAGTGCTTGAATTTTCTAGATCTGATCTGTTTCCTCATGCTAAGTGCTACTAGATGCTAGATCTGGTTGAATACTGTGATGCTCTGTAATTACGGTTTTACCTGTGAAGTAGATACTAGTTAAACATTGATGAACTATATTGCTAAGTGCTTTATCAAGGTGTTACAATCACAGATCTGTGTCCTAGATAAGGTTTCAAACACTGGACTCCTGCAACCACCCCTACCTCTACCTCGGGTGAGACTTCATCTACTTCGCAGGTGTTGTGGAAAGGGCCAGTGGTTAGGGTTTTGTTGGTGCATTGTTGTAGCATTGAACCCTGTGTCTGCCCCTGTGCCAATAGGAAGTTGTCCATAGCAGAGAAAACTTACACCACTACAGAAGGAGAAGGATTGGCAATGGTATATGTGCTACATAATTTCAAACATTGTTTATTGGGGTCTCACTTTAAGATGTGCACAGACCACTATGAATTAAAATACTTAGTGAACAAGCCACTATTGGGGGGGAGGATATGAAGATGGCTACTATTATTTTAGGAATACAATTTTGAGGTTATGGAAAAACCAGGGAATTTGAATGCAGGACCAGATCATCTATCATGTATATTTTCAGGAGAATATACATGCAATTTAGATGACAAGTTCCCAAATGCACAACTATTTGCAGTTAACATGATGGATAATTACTTCTCAGACATTGTGTAGTTTCTAAGTATAGGAATGGCTCCATTAGACATGACGGTTGCGCAGAAGAAACAAATGTTAATTAATTCAGTGGACTATCAGTTGATTGTAGGAAACTTATACAAGTTAGGTGCAGATGGAATATTGAGACGATGTGTGTTGGAACATGAAAGACTGATGATACTTGTAGAAGCACATGAAGGGATTGCAGGAGGGAATTATGCAAAGAGAGAAACTGCACAAAATATTTTGTGTGCAAGGCTCTGGTGGCCCACACTTCATAAAGATGCTAAGGAATATTGTTAGTCATGTGATGTATGTCAAAGGCTAGGAAAACCATCTAGGAGGGTTGAAATTCCTTTCAATCCATAGGTTACATTGCAAGCATTTGATAAATGGGTCATAGAATTTGTGGGGGCAATCAACCCACAAGCATGTAGATTAGGGGCAAGGTACATAATCATTGTGACAGAGTATTTGACAATATGGTTAGAAGAAACACCAGTCCTAGACTGTACAGCGGAGACTACTACGTGAGTTTTGTTTGAGAATGTAATCACATAATTTGGATGTCCATGCATATTACTCAGTGATCAAGTAACACACTTTCTGAATAAGACAATTGCAGCATTGATTGAGGAGTTTCAAATTCATCATCAGAAGAGTACCCTATATCATCCTTGGGACAATGGGATAGTGGAATATTTCAATAAAATCCTGGAGATTTCTTTAACAAAAAAATGCAACGTAGGGAGAGATGATTGGTAGTTAAGAGTTATTGTGGTGTTATGGGCCTACACAACTA
Organism: Picea glauca; assembly: GCA_000966675.3. NCBI lineage: Eukaryota > Viridiplantae > Streptophyta > Pinopsida > Pinales > Pinaceae > Picea > Picea glauca. The sequence continues at coordinate 71,649 of JZKD02S0051178.1, read as the reverse complement.
TAAGCAAAACATTAACAAGGCAGACACCTTTATGTTTGGTCTTTGAGAAAGAATTAGTATGCCAATGGAGTTTATTCTACATATTATATGCATTGTAGTGATCACCGACCTTTCAAACTCTAGCACATTAGAGGAGAGATTGTCACAGTTGGTACAGCTTGAGGAAGATCATTTTTTCACGGGTTTCCATCATCAAGTTCAGAAGGCTAAAGAGAATGCATGGCATGATAGACACATTAAAAAAAAAAAAGTTTCAAGTGGGAGATTTAGTATTACTCTATGAAAACAAGTTCATGTAGCATCCAAGAAAGTTTAGAATGCATTGGTTAGGACCATATGTGATTCATCATGTAACAGATACAAGTGTTGCGCAGTTGGAAACCCTGAATGGAGAAGTCCTCGGAGGAATGGTGAATGAAATTAGGATGAAACTATATAGAGACAACCAATAGTTTGTGCGGTAATTTGGATTGCGCCAAAACACATGCATCATAGTAATTGTACTATAGTAGGAATATAAAAGACCGAAAAACACATAAAAAGTAAAAAAAGGGAGAAAAACAAATAAAAAGTAGATATAGAAAAAGAAAAAAATTATAGAGTACTAAGGCATAAGAACTTGCACATAAGGAATGATTATCATGCATCAGGATGGAATTGCGCCAATTAAGAAAATAATACACAGAAGAAAAATGTTTTGAAGAAAACAGATGCAAAAAGCAATAATAGTTGCAGATTTTGGCACTGAGAAGACCGTTAAAAGCATTAAAGAATGGGAACGACAATGATAATATGATAATGATAGATCATAAAGATGTCGTATAATATTAAATGGTAAAAGACAACAATGGAAAGGAAAGTGGAAGGAATAAGGAAGGAAAAGAATGAGGTCGAGAAAAGGGCCAGGAAATCTTTAGTGCAGAAGACACAAGCGGTCGTCTAGAAGTTGTAAAAGGAAATGCAAGAGGTCTTGATAGTGGTAGAGGATACAATGTAAGAGTGGGTATTAAAGATTGGTGAAGTCATCAAAGGCTTATGATTGAATATTGATGACCTACATTTGTGAAGTACGTGAGGAACACCACCAAAAGTTAGAGAAGGCAGAGAAAGAATGGTGATGACAGTTGTCTCCAAAATCAATAAAGTGGAAGAATAATGTGTGAAAATATGCAAGGAAAGTGTGAAAATTTGGAAAAAAATGGTAGAGGGACCAGAGATGAAATTTGTGGAATAAAGGTTAAGGGAAGCATAGGAAAAGGCCCAGCAAGATTCAGAGGGAATAAACACACTTCCACCGGAAGAACAAATGATGGTCATTTTGGCATAGAGGTAGTCATACATGGAAGTTGAATAGATGAGGGATTAGCATAATATCCTTCAGCAATGCTTAGGACCATTGTAGGAAGAATAATTGAGGGTGATAGGTGAACTGGCTACTACACAGGGCAAGGTGAAACAAGCAGCACATGAAGTAAAATAAAAAATTACATCCTTGACTGTGCAAGCAATCGAAGAGATTATGGAAAAAGAGAAAGAAATAATAAAGGAAGTTGTGGTAGTTAAGGAAGCATCCCAGAAGTTCATCCAAGGATGGAGGAGCGTGCAACAGGCCTAGGTGGCTCGGGACGAGCCACAGGTGAGTGTTGGGGACATGTTGGACATGAATTTTGGAAATAATAGACATAAAAATACTAAGTATAGAAGTGTGCAAAAGAAGAAGAAGGAAGAATCAGGAGTGCATAGTTGAGGTACATCCAAGAGTACAACACGCAGTAAGAGGAAGAAAGCATAGGAATAAATAAAATGAATAAAGCAAGGAATAAATAAGGAGAAGAAATCAAGAGAAAAGGAAGGATGACAACTCGACGTGATAAATATAGAAGGACGCACAAAATCAGGAAGAACAACATTCAAAGTGAAAAAGAAGCATGCAGAAGGAAAAGTAGGCGAAAGCATCCCGAACAACAGGTTAACTTGAGTTATCATTTATTGTAATAGGGTTTTGGGATGAACAAAGTAGGGTTTTAAGCCCTATAATTTATGTATAAATATGTAATGGGTTGAGAGATTACGGGTTATGTTATGTTATGTTTTGTTCGGTTCTATTGAAGAAGAAGAGGTGATAAGATAGGTTGAGAAGGAGATATTATATGTCTGAATTCCAAGGAGATGATGAAGAGAGAGAGAAAGGCTTGCACTGTAGAGAGGCTAGGCTAAGAGACGGGAAACATAACCATGATGTATCTTTGTATGTGCAGTGTGAAAGCCTAAAGAAATTACCAAACACATAATAAAGAAGTCAGTCATTGTGTACATAGCCCAGAGTTGGGTGAACCACATTAACTCCTATGTTGAATATATTTTGTTTGATTGTACATGGATTTTGTCTAGATGCATATTATATTATATTTGTCTTATGTATAATCATTGTGAAATAGTTACGATTGTTACAGTAATGGCTTATGTGGTAATCTGGAATATAATGGTAATATGAATATGAATTCATTAAGTAGCTCACAAAGAATAAAGAAAAAATTATGTGCGCAGAACCAATAAGTAAGAATGAAAAAAATGGTCACCTCCCATTCCCTCACTCCTAATAGATACCTCGGGTGAGACTTCATATGCACATGCAGGTGATGTCGAAAGGGCTGGTGTCTAAAGGGTTTTGTTGGTCAAATATAACTTGAACCTAGGGTCATACAATTGTGCACAATGCTAATAGTAAGAATGCATTATTCACATCCATATGTTGTACCTCCCACTTTCTAGTTGTTGCAACAACTAGAGATAACCAAATGGAATCGATCTTGGCAATCAGTGCAAGTCTCCTCATGGTCAATGCCTTGTTCCTGTGAGAAAAATTTAGCTAATGATCGAGAATTATACTTTGTAATGTATCCATCAACATCCCTCTTTGTCCTAAAAATACACTTACATATAAAAAGCTTCATGTTGGAAGGTAGAGGAACCAACTCCCATATGTTGTTCTCCTTCAGAGAATTGTACTCCTTTTTCATAGTTTCCGCCCAATGGGATTTTCCTTTAGCCTCTACATAATATTGATGGTTTGATACAAGTACCATATAATAATAAATAGGCAAAAAATGCTCCACAGAAGTAATATCTTGTGCAGGTTCCACAAATTGAGATGTGGTTCTATGTGGATTGACGGGATCACCCACTAGATCACTTGTTGCCTGAAGAGTCTATTTTTCCCATCATGGTAGATGCTATATACATGAAAATTATTGCTACTGATCATAAAAATAAAAGGTATCATAGTCAAATATCTGATAAGAAATATGATCAGAAGAAGTCTAATGAATTTCCACAACTAGTGGCAGTGAAGATGGAGGTGTGGACTACTCTAGAAGTACCTGTGAAGGACTCTCTTAAAAATTGACACTCCTATGAATGAATAATGTATCTGAAGTGGTATATAATAACCTGTGTCCCTTCACTCCCTCTCAATTTCCAAAAAAAATACACTACTTACTCTAAGCTTCCATAGCTTTCCTTCTATCGGAAGGGATCCTATCCCATGCATAAGAACCAAAAATTTTGAAGTGAGTGACTTATGGTTTCTTCCCGCTCCAAGCCTCATATGGAGTGACTCCCTTGACTGATTTATGAGGAACTATATTCTAAATGTAGGATGCATAGTTGATATCTTTATCCCATAACATTGGAGGTAGTTTTCTAACCTACAACATACAATTTGTCATCTCTTCCAATGTCTTGTTATTTCTTTCCACTACTCCATTCCGTTATGGATTATATGGAAATACATGTTGCAAATATATACCTACTTATGAACAAATATGCTCTACATCCGTATTCAAATACTCCCTTCCATTGTCTGTATGAAGCTTCTTAATCCTTTTCCCTGTTTGGTTCTCAACCATATGCTTGAAATATTTAAGACACTCAAAGACCTCACATTTTAACTTGAGAAAGTAGACCCATATATATCTTGAAAAATCATCAATGAAAGTAAGAGCATACTTAGCTTTACTAATTTATGGGAGTCAAAAAGGACCTGTAATGTCACTGTGAACCATTTCTAGAAGTGATGATTTCCTCCATTCTTTACCCATGTTGAACTTCTCCTTGGGATGTTTTTGTTGGAATACTGAGGGGTGGGTGAATCAGTATGAGCACTTTTACCACTTTTAATCTCAATATATAAATTTCAAATTTATCAACAGTATATCATCAATGTATCATCAATATATCATGAGCATATAAAAATAAGTAGAATCAAATAAACAACATTGCATCAAATACACATTACACCAGAATTTACATGGAAACCCAAATGGGAGAAAACCATGGAATGATTTCTTATATATCAAAGAATACATTCATTGGAAGCACCAACTTCCTAATTCTCCAGTTGCAACTGGAAGGAGGCTGTGGCCCCCTGTTTATAGGATCCAACCTAAAGGAAGCTACAACTCCCTGAATTCTTTGGCTCTAACCAGAAGGAGGATACAACCCCTTGATTCTTAGTCTCCAACTTGAAGGAAGCTCCAACTCCCTATGTTCTCTGGAACCAACCGGAAGGAGGCTACATCCCTAAAATATAAATATAGACCAAATGTCACTACCACAATCACTACCACTTTCATTGTCACTATCAATGTCAATGTCTCTGTCACATCAACCTGTAACCTGTCAACCTGTCATTGAATCCAACATGTCACTATCATCGACCTGTCACTGTCACCAACCTGTCATTGTATCCAACCTGTCACTGTCACTAAATTGTTACTATCACCAACCTGTCATTGTCACTGATACTTAAACAAATCCTATCACATGCATCAAATACCAAGGAAAACTCTCAATTAGATGTCCAACATCACCAATGCATGTCTCTACCAAGCATGTACCAATATCAACAACATACCATCACAAGATATGTTTCTCAACCATGTACCAAAGAATGTACCAAACCATCAACTTGTACCATAATGTACCAAACCATCAAATTGTACCATACCAAGCATAAATTGTGTACCACAACCTATACCACAACAAGTGCATCAATCATGCACCAACACCTGTACCACAACAAGTGTATCAACCATGCACCAACACATGTACAATGTACCTCAACTATCAACCATGTACATCAACAATACACATCAACACCATACCAAGTACCAATCCTGTACCATACCATGTATCAGCCATGTACATCAACACATGTACCATACCATGTATCAACAATGTGTTGTACACACCTACCACACTTAGAGCGGGGGTGAATGTGTGTGGGGATCTTTTTCCCAAAAATTCCCTCTTACACAATACTCATTAGTTAGCATTCAACATTTACTCATTACTTATTGCTGTCATTTATAACCAGTTAGATGTGAGCACATATCAGCAACCTATACCAGCAATATATCATCAACAAGTCATCACCACAAGGAACACAAAGAACACAAGATGTATGTACAATTTTATTTTTATTACGGACTACAATCCATAGGGTTTTTCAGCAACAACTGAATAGAGTACAACTCTACAAGAGCACCAACTCTATTATGTAAGACTCATCTTACACACTCAGCACCAACTGAGATGAGACAACAATCCTCAACAGATGTCAATCTACAACAGGTATGCGACCTGTCAGTAGTTCAGCATGTGTATGTTCATGCCCTTCTAGTAGTACAGCCCGCGTGTATACACACCCAAGCAGTACTACAACCTACATATATCATCTAAGCTTCTTAGGGTTTATCTCTCAAGATCAACTCAGATTCTTATGCAACCAATTCATCATTCTATTTTGTCTCTCACTTTCCAAACTAAACACCAGCAAGTCACAACACATCCAAGATCTCCAATATATTACTCATGCTCCACAACCAATCAAAATGAATGCTATCTCAATCATGTATAAACAATCAACATACTATAGCCATCATATCAGTACTGAATCATAAGAGTGTTGCTCACTCCATCAACCAATATAATCCACATAATAGAAACCATACCAAGAATGCCCTAAGCATTCACAACACAACAAGCAATAGTATCCATCGAGACAATAATGAAACCATACCAATGTCTCAGTGACAGATCTTAGCTCATAGAATGAAAATCTGGAACCTTGTTTAGTCTTCAACTTCCATTCATCAGCTCAAATACACATCTCCATGATTTTATCCACTGTACGCGCCATGTCCTCATATAGCTCACGTATGTACACGCCCAGACCCATTACAACCCGCATATACCTCAGAAACTAGGGTTTTTGAAGCTTCGAGACTTTTGTCATCAAGATCTTCGATATTGTCGAAACATTGATGTGTCCATAAGATCCTCCTCACGCTCTCTTTCTCAGAATAGATCTTCAATCATTCTCAAGAGATCCACACCAAATATGCTCTCACAAGAAGATCTCCATCAATACTCCAAAAGATATTCTCACAAGAATCTCTCCATTAATCCACAAAAAAGGATATTTTGCAAGAGACCATTGCTATCTTATGTATACTTTCATCCTCTAGGTCACTTAACCCATTTATAGGTCACTTAACCTATTTTCCTTATTTTAGGGTTAACCACTTTCCATAATGATGCAGGAGCATTAGTTTGACTTCATGGTGGAGTGGGCACATGTTGTGATCTAGAACAGCATTTTGAGTTTAAATGAACAATAGGTTAAACAAATCTATATTCCATTAATCTAAGTAGATAGTCTTGTTGTCAAAATTAGAGATAGATCTGGAATAGATAGTTATCAAATAGCTCCCTGCGAGGAGACTGAGCCACCTGTTCTAAGTGTTGAATAAAACTAGGAATTAGTTTTTCTAAAAATAGGAGAATGCCCAAAAACCAGGCATGGTTTGTTAAATGTTATTAGAAATAAAAGAAAATAGAATGTAGAGGAGGAAGATGAGAGGGCACGAGAGGGTACAGGATCGTTGCAGAGAAAAGAAAAAGAGATGTCATTTGTAAAAGTTTCAATATATTCGGCAACGTTCTTATAACTGAGAAATCCTCTTCATCTGCGTGTAAATTGTTGGGATATATGAATATATATATATATATATATATATATATATATATATATATATATATATATATATACATGATCTGTTAACGTTGTTTAAAGACTCTTGGAATCGAATAAATACTGAAAACGAATTGGCATTTCATTCTGGACGTATTGGGGGTTTGTGGTAGAA
>JZKD02S0051167.1:4959-25936 GCA_000966675.3 Picea glauca | reverse complement strand
CCACTAGTCTCGAGCCATCATCTACCCAAGAGAAGTGGTCAGGGGAGCACACCAGTGGTGGCCGAAAGAAGGAAAAGGCACACAAGACAGAGCCATATCTCATTAACCTCGGATGATGTGGAGTTAGTGGCGACAAAAGTCGAGGAGACACTGGTTGAAGTATGGGAGAATGCGAAGAAGCACGGGGATTCAATCGTCGATCAAGTGTAAGAGGTGAAAACTGTGTTGGAGTAGTTAAGGATCGGGGAAGCACAAATACCAAAAGAAACACCCACATAGGCTAATGAAGCAGTGTTAGTGCCTGAGACAGTGCATTTTGTAGAAAAGTCGAGCACCAATTTCATCATCACACTGGAGATGATGTTCATTGATGAAGAAACAACACATAAACCCCTTAAAGACGTCAAGACGTTGGATGTGGAAATGGCCAAGATTCCAATAAAATCATTGTACAAACTTAAGGTGAGCACCGTGTAGGAGATTTAGTCCAGAGAAAGAGAGAACACCACAAACCTATAGGTAGCCCAGACCAAGAATATATCGATGAAGCAATCCCTTAGCGTTGAAGCGCAACAGAAAGAGCGAGCGCAACAAAATGTGGAGGATATGGAGCATCAAATCCACATGTTGTTTCAAGAAATTCCTGAAAGCACAAGCGAGGAGGCAGGGTCGTCGGAAGAGAGGCTGCATAGGATAGAGCAGACTATCCAAGAATACAAGGATAATATCAAAGATCTAGAGGAGTGTGCCACACCCACTACTCCTCCAGAAGTCATACCGCAATGAGAACATGAGGCAACAACAACTACGGAGGTCATCAACTAAAGCATACTAATAGTCATCGATTTTTTAGTGTAGAGAGAGCAGCTCTGGACTCACCTCCTAGAGGATGGGAGCCTCCACGAACTACAAGACAAGGAAACCAACATGCACACAACAATGATGGAGGTGAATCAATGATAGAAAAAAATGTCACTACTAGAGAAGATCAAAATGACCACCAAGATGAAGGCCCTGTAGTTGGAAGAGAAAGCACTGCAAGCACAAAAGGCAACAAGAAGGGCATTGTTGGAGCCCCTGCAAGAAAAGGAAGAGAAACTAGTCATGGAGAGTGATGCAAATAAGAAGAACATTGAGTAGATCAGATCCGAAGGAGGAGAAATACTACAGTCTCCTATCACAGAGCAGGTGGTCATCGCTATGACCAAAAAGAGCAGTCAGGATCACCAACAGTGCTATCATATGATAGAAATGTAAGATGCATTGCAACAGGCAGTATTTGAAGCAGGAAGCAAGTAGTGACAGTGGAATAAGTCAAGCAATGACTCAGGAAGAGTCACTATGTTAGTGTTGGGGGCCTTTTGGGCATAGGTCCATTTTGGGGAAAATGCACAATGCGGAGGAAAGACAGTTGGCATAAAATCATGTGAGGCACGCATGCAAGAAGAAGGGAAAGAAAGACAACTAGCAGGAAAAGAAGTGGACGAAAACGCGTATGTAGAGGAGAAAAACACGGAAGGCCAACATGCAAAAAGACCTAACTAGGTTAGGGTTTTGGTAAGAGAATGTAATGGATGATGAGCCAAGAATAGATATAAATAGACACCTAGGAGGTCTAGGGGGGTGTCGGTTGTTGTTTTTTTATGTTTTATTGACATGAGATAGAGTAACAGGTCGGTAACATGATTGTAAGCTAATACCTTTTTGTAAGTTGTTGAGTTATAGGAGAGAAAAGTGGCTAGACCTTGAGGGTTAGATCGCAGGCTAAGGAGCCTGGTGCTATCTATTCATCCTTTTAAAGGTCGAGGGGTATGTTTGATGAATGTATGGATGAAGTTGTAGTGCATGCGGTGCCTTATGAAACAAAACCATAATAAAAGAGCAAGAGAGCCAGATCTTTGTGGACGTAGGCTGGGGGGGTGAACCACGGTAAAACTTGTGTTATGTGATTGAATGTTTTCCTCTCTTTTACTGTTTAGGAGTAGATGTTAGAATGATATATGAATGAGCTAATGGATATGATTAAATTACATGCATGATTGAGAATAATTGTATATTTCCTTAATATTTAGATAGGATTCGTAGCATGCAAGTCACATATCCCCATTCAGTCCTAGACTACAAGCACTTGAGTATTGCAGTCACCCATTAAGACTATCTTGGGTGAGACTACATAGTTCACTCTGTTTGTTGCGCTGCCTTCTAGTTTACCAGGAGGGCCGATAGTTTTAGAGGCTTTGTTGGATCCCTAGTAGACCTGAACCTGGTCAATCATGTTAAATTTATAACTCAGAGATAAGCAACCAACACCTGTCTTACTATAAAATGTGTGCCTAAGACTCATATGACCTCCAAATTGAGTGGTTCAAATTGTGGATATTGTATTTTATCATTTTACATCTATTCATACTTTATTTGTGCAATTTGAAACCTAAAACCCTCTAGTGTGCATAAAGGCTAAAAGCTACCTTGTAAATGCAAAAAAATGCATAAAAATGCATGAAAACAAGGCATGATGAAATATGTACGCCCTAGGAATAAAAATCCATTTATGGTGTTGGTAATTTAGAAGTTATGCATTACAGGATTGCATATTTGTTGGAAACCCTAAAGAATGTATACTAAGGTGATTTATGCCTAGAATTTAGTAAAGGGTTGAAATATACATGAATATTTGGTAATTGTACACACACACACAAACTAAATTAAAAAAATGAGTACTAACTACTTGTGTCCATGATCTCGATGAGGTAGGAACTTCTACAAGAACATCACACATAGGCTAGTTGTTAGTTTCATTTCCATTGTGAAGAGATGCATAAACCATTAGAGATTAAAAGGTTATACGACTAAATAATAATTAAATAAATAAATAAACATATCAGCATGTATGATACTCCAGAAAGAATAAAATAGAATACATGAATGCGAAAAATACTTTTTTTTTTTGTTTAAACTGTAATTTCTGCATCTGTGCAAAGTGCATGCTCGAGTATTAACACACCTGCAATTTGAGTGATTCAATATTCTGAGGTTGTATTAGATAATTTTAGACCTGTCTACATATTTGTATTTTCATTTTCAAACATAAAAGTGGTTGCTATGTAAAAGAGGAAAATCTACCATGTAAATTGAGACACCAAAACAATAGAAAGTGACCTAATGGAAATGCACACCTATGCTTCTATATAGCTCCAAATTTAGTGATATAAGATTTGGGGTGAATTTAATAACATTCCAAATCTATATATTTCATATAGAGTTCATATTATAAACACTAAGGACTTCTACCTTGAACGAAGATTCAATACTTTTTGTAAAATGGAGGGTAAAATTGTCTTATTGTAAAATGCACACCTTAGACTCATATGACCTCGAAATTGAGTGGTTAAAATTGTGGAGTTTGTATTTTACCATTTTAAGTCTTTTCATACTTTATTTTTGCATTTTGAAACCTAAAACCCTCTAGTGTGTATAAAGGATAAAATCTACCTTGTAAATGCAAAAAAATGCATGAAAATAGGGCATGATGAAAAATGCATGCCCTAGGAAGAAAAATCCATGTATGATGTTGGTAATTTAAAATTTACATGTTACGTGAATGTGGATTTTTTGTAAACCCTAAATACCGTATACTAGGGTGATTTGTGCCTAGAATTTAGTAAAGGGTTGAAATATACATGAATCTTTGGCAATTGTGCACACACACTAACTAAAGTAGAAAAATGAGTACTAACTAACTGTGTCCATGAGATCAATGAGGAAGGATCTTGTTCAACCAAATCACACATAGTCTAGTTGTTAGTTTCATTTCCTTTTTGAAGACCTGCATAAATGATTAGAGAATAAAATGTTATATGACTGAATAATAATTAATTAAATAAACATACATATCAACATGTATGAGACTCTAGAAAGACTAAATTGGAATACTTGAATGAGATTCTCTTGGTTTCAAGAATAATTTATTCTCTATTGAACATGGAAAATTACATGAAGGTGGAATCTCATTTGACCCCTCTCTGCATCACTCTCAATTCCCCATACCCAATCTATCTACTGGGAAATAATTGAAAGTGTCATAGTACGATTCATGCATAGAAAGTAGTGAAACAAAATTTAAAGGTAAATTAAAGAAAGAAAGTATGTGTATATATGTGGTTTTGTACATACAAAACATATAACATCCATCCATAAGAATATAGCAACACATATTATATATGTGATAAACAACCCTTTTAAAAGATCACACTTACCCCATATCATTGTATATATTCGATAAAAAATGTGCATTTTTCTTTGTTCTCCTCCATGGTTGAAGTTACGGTGTCACATTCCATCTTATACAATGTATCAACATCCATTTTCATTCATATTTATAGAAACACCATTAATATGTGCATACTTTTTCTAAAGACATACCTCTGCTAAAAAAGCTCGTCTATACCATATTTTCATCAAAGAAAAAAATGTCATTCTTTATTCCATAAACATCATAATATGTCATTCTTTATGTTGTAAATTCTTTGTATTCCATTATAATGATGAACCATGAATCCAAGAAGGATAAGTGATGATTAAATACCCAACAACTGATTATTATTTTTTTAAACCAAGTCATTATATTCATTTCCCTTATAGAACATAGGATAGGCATGTATAGAACAAAGTATAGAACATAGTACATGCATGTATATACTAGAGTATATAACACAATGTATTTGGGAAAATTCCCTAATAAGATATGAGCTTGGCTAGTTCCATTCATTTTTTCTTCAGGCCTTAACCATTTTTTGGAAGCTATATCAAGCTCTATATATCTATCATATGATGGAATATTAGGAAATAAAGTTTACATTTTCCATAAAAATGAAAATCATCTATTAACTTGCATACAATAGTTTGAATTTTCAAAACACCATCCATATATTGAAATTTAGTTATATCATCCCTTGATTTTATTATCATATCTTCATATTCTTCTTGCTGAACAAAATTTATATTTTTGTCCCAACATGAAGGTAGTGTCACTTCAACTAATTCATTGAATATTTTCATGAAGGGTTCGGTACTTCTCTGAATTGAACTACATTTATTTTGAGGATGCTAAACCAAATTCTTCTTTTTTAATATCTTTTGTAGCATCCATAATTAAATAAGTACTAACATTGATACCCAAATCCTTTAACTGATTCTAAGTATTAGAGTTAACATTTTTGGGAAGATATATCATTTTTGTAATAGACTCAACATTGATATAGAATATAATGGACCCATTTTTAGATACCACGACCCTTTTTTAAGAAAAATAGTTCTTTGCACACCAGGAGACAAACCCAAGAAGATAATATGTTTGAGGAATTATGAATTTACCCAAGTTCGACTCCCATATATGTAAATAATCATGCAAATCCCTAAATATATCACATGTTAACTTTCTTAACTCATAAGGATCAAACTGTGATATAACAATTTCAAAAATTTCACAATCATGGTCAATTAGGAATTTCTCATCTGAGGCTGATGGTTGACCAAACTAACTACCTTTCTCCATATATCCTTATTTTAAACAACAAGAACATATTTTAAATAAGGAAATGATATCACTACCCAAAATTATTTGTCGAATGAGAATTTGATTGCTTTTAGTGGAGTCTACTATACTCATAACATAGTGTACCTTGTGCATTTACCTTCAGGGTTTATTGTTTTAATTAAAAAAAAACCTTTGAATTACACTGATGTTCCTCCTTTTTTATTTGGCTTACATAACTGTGCCAATTTTCATCCATTCATTCATTTTGAGGGTGAGATAAATTGGTTTGATAATACTACCCCCACATACTTAAATGAATAAGGATATGACACATTATTAGTCGTTAATAAAATGATTTATAATTTAGGCCTCCAACCCCTTTTAATCCAACATTCACTTTCACTGGCCGAAATAAACTAAGGCCATCGATATTGGATCTATATTTTTGGTTTGATTTTTTTGGTTGGTTCTTTTTTGCATGTACAAAAACATGGAAAAAAGATGAAGTATACAGGGTATCAAACCTAAATTTAGGAGTGAATGATAGGGAAAAATTGAAGTAATTTGAACTTGAACAAAGCCATTGTAAACCATTCATATTGAACAAAAAACTATAGGATCTACATTCTCTATCTACATAAAAAATGAGGCTACATACTAAAGACATTGTGGGTTTGATCCCTCCTTCGATGCACAAGGGGGGTGGATCTCTCCTTGTATGGGCCTACTCCTCTGTGCACTCTCCTTACTGGAAGGTGGGGTTGATCCAATGAAAACGTCAGTGGGTTTCTCCTATGCACACTCTCTGTATTGGAAGATGGGGTAGATCAATTCACTGGTCAACAGGTTTGGAGTGGGTTTATTTAATCGGGGGTTTGGTACCATAGTGTATTTTTTATCTTTGATTTTTATTTTATTTTATTTTGTTTATTATATATTTGTTTTATTTTTTGTTTATTTTTTAATTGTTATTTGTTTGTAATATAATTTGTATTTAAATACTCCCCTAACCCCTAATCACCCCTAATACCATAGCCACTAAATCCGTTAATCCATAAATCCCTTAAGCCCTAAATCCCCTAACCCCTCAATCCCTAACTCCTAACCACTAACCCTAAACCATGTCCACCAAAAAAACATTTCTTTGTTAAAAGTTGTAATGGATGCCATATGACACTTTCATATCAAAGATTCCATTTAGGGCATGGGTAGTGATTTTGGAGCAAGCACATGTGTAACGTCCCCCTCGTTACGACGCCCCAACTCTAGTAACTAAAGCAATTTTTTTTTTTTTTTTAAAAGTGCGTGCACGTGTGTACAAGGGAAACAATCAACGCATATGACTCTGCGTCACCACCCGACGACAAATAAGACGCAACCATGATGAACACAAAAAGACGACAAGGATGCATGACAAGTATCTGCATTCAAGATGACGATCCCAACCAGAAGACTTAAGGCGCACAACCAGTGACGACAAGCATTAACGATCAAGACATAAGGAGGAATCCATAACAATAGATTTTACTATTTCTGCACAGGAAAGCAGGGCGTTTAATCTTAGTTCTCTGCTCCAGAGAGAGAGAAGGTCAGATAGGCTCGTGGCCGTCTGCTCAGGCAGAAACTAGTAATCTCCGTCAGGGGTGTCGCAAGAGTGGAAACCCTGCCTTTAAAGGGCCCGAGACTCTTGACACGGCACTGGATTCCTTACACAGAAATTCACCCCACAGACTTATATACTGAGGCTACAAGGAAAATTCTATGTCCCGCCCGACACAAGCAGACCCAACATGAAAAATATTACAACCCCGCACGACAATAGACTAGGAGAAACCACATCTTCTATGGAAGGCACAAGACCAAGAATTCAGACAATGACCACTGGTATTAAAGACAAGGAATGTCTATGACCCCATCGCGATCGATTACTCGCCAAATACTCCATTTAATTTACTAAACCACGAGTACTTAAGCATAAGGTAATTCTAATTAAGTTGTCAACCTTGGTTTAAGGGTCGTACCCTTTACGTTGGACAATATAAAAGAAATAAAAGTCCTTGCAGTGATTTAACCTCACCATTACATTATACTATTGCAACATTGTCAATAATAACGACGACCTTACATTCCTATGTCCTCAAGGCTACATAGCATTTTTCCAAAAGAAGAAATATTACATCACATGTTTCATCAACAATTTTCCAAGACCTTACATTATAGTGACATTGCAAATTACCTAAAGTAACCTTACATCTTTTACATTACCAATGCAATAAACTACATTTACATTCCAATGCATTAAAACTACATTAATATTTCCGATACTATAAAACTACATTAACATTACCAATGCAATGGAACTACGTTAACATTTCCAATACTATAATACTACATTAACATTACCAATGCAATGGAACTACATTAACATTTCCAATACTATAATACTACATTAACATTACCAATGCATAAAACTACATTAACATTACCAATGCAATGGAACTACATTAACCTTTCCAATACTATGATACTACATTAACATTACCAATGCATTAAAACTACATTAACATTACCAATGCAATGGAACTACATTAACCTTTCCAATACTATAATACTACATTAACATTACCAATGCATTAAAACTACATTAACATTACCCTAGATGATAACCACCTCACCTTTACATCACAATGACCTTACCATTAAATACCATATATCCTAATTACATAATCCCTAAACAATTATAAATTCACTATCATAATCCCTCGCTGCCTTCTAATTTATTTCCATACTTTACAATAGCCTTGCAAAATATTAACATAGAAATTAAAGTACAAGCTACCCTGTGTATTCATCATTCTATTAAAATCATTTTCCCACTCCATCTAACAGTCGTAATATAGAATTATAGATAACCATTCCCAGCGCTATCTAGCAGCCTTAATTATCAACATATAAAATCCAGCTCTAATTTATTTTCTCAACTATAAAAGGTAAGTCAATCCAGTGCGATTTTCAATAAAAATTGTAAGTCGAATCCAGCCTCAAATGAAAACAGCAAGACCTTACATTTATTGGTCATAACTAACAAAGAGATTATGATGAATCTTTCATAAAATTGTTGTTTTCACTTCTGATATTAGAATGACCAGGCAAGTTAAAATAACAATGACTTTATCCTTTAATGACCTTACAAAATTTGATTATCCTAACTATGCATTTACTGTCACAACAATTAATTCTACACGTCCCAACCATAATATACAGGCCCAACCGTTACGCCCTTTCTATCACAGTTAAGTTAACAGGATAAAAAGGTTAGCGGCTAGGAGTTCCGGTCAAAAACCAGGCTGGCATCCGTTGCGCGCGTGCCAGCGTTCACTCATCAAGACGACAACCCAGACTGGCGGTGGTCAGGGGCAGAATCAACGGCCATTCTCAGATGGATTAGACTTCTATTCATGCAGTGTGCAGTGGGAGGACGCGTGCTGCAAGCGCTGAACATGGCTTGACACGGTTTGCCGAGGCAAGGGGCTACAACATGAATTCAACACAGCGCCCAGGCGAATGTTTTGAGAACTGTCAACTGCAGGACGAAAATTGGATTATTCAATATTTCAATTCCTGTTAACACACAACCCAGGTGGACAACTCTATCCTACAGCTGGGTTCACACAGTGGCCATCCTCACACAGTGGCCTATAACCGTCATTTCATGGTTATGCACCCTTCACATCACGTTGTACTCAAGGCATCATTGTGAGGATTTCATGATGGTTTTATTGCTGGAGGCAGAATCTGTCTTTATACATAGTTATAGTTATATATACATAGTTATGGTTCTTAATAGAAGGTAAGAAATAAAATGATTTTAAAGTCCACTAGTTTATAGGACAGACAGTTCCACAAACTTCACAGAGTGATTTCTGCAGTTCAACTCTTTCTTTTCTTGTTAAACTTGATAATAAGATATCCTTTAGATACCACTGTGATACAATTTCTCATATTCTGGAAATCGGGAATTGAAACTAAACGTTGCAGTGCTAAATGTAATAATATGTAATAATAGAGATATAATTTATGAGGACTGTAAAAGATGTGGTTAGTCACAAATTTTAATAATAGTTAGAGTTATACTGTATGAAGACTGTAAGAGAAATTTTTAGAGAAATCAGGGCAAAAGGAAGCGTAATAACCCAAGTGGAATAGAAAGCAATATCAGCACACTGTGTAAAAGAAACTTGCAAGATCAATAACTCAAGTGGAATAGAAACAATATCCGAACACTTCGTAAAAGAAATTTGGAGATAAAAATAATATAGAACGAATTGTAAAATAATAAAATATCTTAATGTATTCAGTGTAATGGAACAAAAATTAGGAGGCCAAATACCCTCGGACACTGGAAAGAAATGAGGCAACGTACTTCCTACTCAGAGCCATTGGCAGAGATGGTCCAATTATCATAATAAGTGGCGTAATAGCTCGACGAAGGTAAAAGACGAAGACCCCGAGTAAATCTTGGGTTTAAAGACACGCAGAAGAGGTAAACCCAAGAATACCCCGGCATTCCGCCAAACTCAGCATAAAAGGACATTGCTGTCGCGACCAATCACTAACACCGAGTTTATCCCAGAACCATTCCTATGACAGACAAAGATTTCAATCTCTCTATCGACCCGGTCGTATGCAGACTGCATTAAGGGTAAGCCCAGTGATGCTCTCGGAATAGAGTATTGGAAATGGGATAGTGGAAAACAAAAAACGCTGGGAACCAGCACACGACGCCCAGCTCCCTCAGAGAGCACGCTCGGCTCACGCGTCTTACGCAAGGGAAAATTTTAACGCTGAGACTTCTCATAAATCGCAGGATGAATTTAACCCAACACGCAGGGAAACATCACAAAACACAGCTGGGAAGTGTAATCCTAACGCAACGAATTTTTTTTGACCCACAACGCTGATATAAACCCCAAGCAATTTCTATTTATTCACACTGTCCAGATTCACCAAAGGACGAGGTCAATAGCTATTACAGAGTGGGAGACTAAAAATTCGCCATACATTATGAGAATCAACCTCACGCAATCAGCGCAATGAGAATAAAAATAAAAACATCAACGCAATCCAGAAGGTAACCGATAACTATTTTACACAGTCTTAGAATAATTTTACGCCATCCAGAATGAGAATCAAAATATTATGCAGACCTGAGTATGGAAATAAAATAAAACATAACCACAGTCTAGAATGTAAACAATAACTATTACACTGTCTTTCATTCTATCGAAGGGCGTACCTTTGCCTGTTCCCCTCCTCCGAAGGTTTGTCCGCGCGTTCCGTGAAATCTTGCTCCGAGCCGACCATAAAGAACTCACCGGTACCTCCCAGCCAAACGCTAGGGGTACTCTCCTTCCCCCTCAGCCCCCTGAGCCACAAAGGGGCCACACATAATCCAGACAGTACCTAGCGTCCCAGCTCGCCTCCAAGGCTGAGCTACCACTCAAGTCAGCTGGGAAATCCCCAACTCCTACAAGCAATCCGTCCAGTTTGCCATTTTGGCAGCATAACAATACCTCCTAGCAGATCCCCTTATTTTCCCCCATCTCCTTTCTTTTATCCTCTTTTTTTTGACCTAATCCCATTAGGTTTTTCCCCAAAAACCCTAAATCCCCCTTTCTTTCAAGTCCCCCCCCCCCTTTTGTTTATTTATTTAGTTCTTTTTTTTTTGTTTTTTGAAAACTCAAAAGGTAATGCGCCTAAGCATCTTTTCATATTACTATTTTTATTTTTTATTTTTTTTTTAAATTCATAATATATATTTATTTTCTTTTAACTCCCTTTTGTTAACTAATTAATTTCCTCTTTTCAAATTTACAACCCCCCCCTAATTGAATTAATTTAATTAATCTCTTTATTTTTCCCTACAAACTTTATGAAGACTCACATTAGCTTGAGTGAGTTTTTTTTTTGTTTGTTTAATATTATTATTGGCACCTATATTGTTAGAGCTAGCTTAACAGGGAATAAATTTCTAATGTTATTTGCATGGCAGAGCTACTGTGAGCTAGAATATCCTGGCATTGTCATTAGGAGATGGTTAAGCTTCGTTTGTCATGTTAGGGCGAAGTAGTACCTTCCTAAAAGATGAATTATCAAGCTTATTACTGGGAATGAGGAAAGGCCTGAGGTACGCAATTAAGTAAGGAAATACTTTATGAATTCAATTAACGAAGGAATTGTTTTATGTATTTAATTAAGGAAGGAAACTCCTAGGATTAGGTGGAGGTTGCAAATCATCATAGGGGTAAAGAATATTTAATGTGTACTCTTGAATTATGTTTTTTTTTTGACATAGGGATCAAATTCTGAACTAGCGACGCCAGGTTAGGGGAATTGTTTTAAGGATTTAATCAGGTGTTGAGGTCTTAGGGCTATTTAGGCTGACTCATTTCCCCACATTCTTGCTATGTGCCCTTCAGGACGCACCACGTGCTCCAAGGGTGCCACTCGCCTCTCGAATTTCTTTTGTGCGACGTGCCCTTCAGGATGCACCACGTGCTCCAAAGGTGCCACTTGCCAACTAAGTTTATTTTATGCGACGTGCCCTTCAGGATGCACCACGTGCTCCAAGGGTGCCACTCGCCAATTGGAATGATTGGTAAACATCTATAACCCCTGGAGTCAACACTCCGCCAGGTGAACTTGTAGGAGACTAAGGGTTCTAAGGAATAAGGCCCCTGCCTTATTGCGCACCCCTTAGAATCATCGTGAGCGACTGTCGCAGTCTGCCCCCACGACATCGTGGATTCTCTCGAACTAGGTAATCGTTAACCTACAATTCGAGCCACGACGGGAGTGCTAGTAGGCGGTGGCAGGGCTGCTGTCCACCCCTCTCCCTCAACCTCTCTGCAAATCGTGTGTGGCCCCTTTACTCCATATGTGAGTCTGGTCGACAAGATATCGTCAGCCTGCATCATCAAAAATCATGTTAGAAATGTCAACATCAAATCATCAAATCAAATGAAACATCATAGTAAACATATCAACCCAAAAGCGCACTCCCTGACTCAGTCTGGAGTCCAAGGGGGTTCTACCGATGCCTCTGCATCCTCAAGGTCAAAACCCTGCAGACTCAATAAAGTTGAGTCAATAGCATCTGTCCACATCAAATAGTAACACATCATGTCATCTGTCAATGACATCTTAATCAAGTATAAATGATCTAACCTCATAAAAGTCCAGATCACTTGCGAGCAAGTGTCCTCAAATAATAAGTTTTCTCTGTGCACCAAAGTGGGACGTTACATACACCCCCTCTTGGTCTAAACTTCATCCTGAATTTTCTCAGTATAAATGCAACAATAAAGTATCACAGTATCATAAGTCTATCTATCAAACAAAAATGGAAATTGCTGACGCATATCATATGCGTCCTCCCAGGTCGTCGAGTGCAGACTATAACTGTCCCACTGGACCTTGACCTGATCTACCGTTCGACGTTGTAATTGTCGAATGCGATGATCTAAGATGAAGACCGGCTCAGCCATGAGCGCTCCCTTGTCTGATACTTTCAAGGAACTCAGGTCAATCACATGTGTAGGATCACTAGTATAATGTCTCAAAAACAGATGCATGAAAAACATCATGCATACGCCTCAAGAATCAGGCAGGGCTAGTCGATAGGCCACGGGCCCCTTTCTCTCCACAATATCGAAAGGTCCCACGAACCTAGGAGAGAGCTTAGCTCCCTTTCCCAACTTGATCGAACTCTTATGCGGTTTAACCAGCAAGAAGACTCGATTGCCGACCTTGTAACTACGGTCGATTCGGTGCACATCGACATAACTCTTCTGTCGATCCTGCGCTTCTTTAATCCTTTGTCTTATGGTTTTCATTTGCTCTTCCATTTCTTGGATTGCTTCTGGTTCCACCAGGACCCTATCCTCAAGATGATCCCCACTCAAGGGCGTCCGACGAGGTCGCCCATAAAGAAACTCAAAGGCGCCATCTTTATGGTGCTCTGATGACTGTTGTAAGCGAACTCTACTAGAGGCAAGAATTCCTCCCAATGATTTTGTTGGTCCATCACGTACATGTGCAACGTGTCTTCCAAGGTTTGGTTCATTCGTTCAGTCTGCCCGTCAGTATTTGGGTGATACACAGTACTAAAATTAAGTTGGGTTCCTAAGGCCTCTTGGAAACTCGTCCAAAATCGTCCAGCAAACACCGATCCTCGATCGGATATAATCCTTTTAGGCATGCCATGTAGCCTCACACTCTCACTGATGAAAAATCTCGCTATGTCAGGCGCCTGATACGTCGTACGCACAGGAATAAAGTGAGAAATATTCATCAGAGTGCCTACTACTACAAAAATTGAGTCGTGTCTCCTTGTCGTCAGTGGCAATCCAACAATAAAATCCATCGAAAAACTTCCCATTTGGATTTCTGGAATGGCATGTAGTTGAAGTAATCTGATCGGGTGTCTACATTCAGCCTTTACCTGCTGACACTCTAGACATCTGGCCACGTAGTTGACTACGTCAGCCTTCATTCCCTTCCAGAAGAATAAGGGTTTAAGGTCTGCCCTCATCTTCGTAACTCCTGGGGGAGCTATGTAAACTGCTCTATAAACCTCGCTCAGGATTAACATCCTCAACTCGTCGTTTGGCGGTACGTAAATCCGACTTCTAAACCTCAATAAACCATCGCTATCCCATGAATATCCCTCAAATTGTGGTACCATCATGGTGTTTTGTCCGATAAAATCCTCGACTTCCTTGTACCAGTGATCGTCATGCTGTAAAGTGAGAATATTCTTACGTATATTAGTTTGAAGAGGCAACACCGAAAGGAGGCATGGCCTCTGACTCAAAGCATCCGCCACTCAGGTCACTCTTCCCTTTAGGTAAGTAATCTCGAAGTCGTACTCGCTAAGCAATTCCGACCAATGCCGTAGTCATGCGTTCAGGTCGCTTTGCGTAAAAGTGTTTTGTAGTCCACAACGATCAGTCTTTAAGTCAATTTTCATGCAACAAGGTAGTGTCTCCAAACCTTCAAGGAATATACGATGGCTAGTAACTCCAAATCGTGCATCACATAGTTCTCCTCATGCCTTCTCAGCTTCCTCGAAATGTAAGCAATCACTTGTCTGTCCTGCATCAAGACTCCGCCTAACCCTTCCTTGGGTGCGTCAGTGCATACCAAGAAGTCTGCGTCCATGTCAGGGACCTTTAGTATCGACGCTGTTGTCAACAACTCTTTAAGCCTTCGAAACACTTCCGTGCATTTCTCTATCCAAACAAACTTCTTGATTTTCTTCTACAATTCCATGATCGGATTTGCTATCCTCGAAAATCCCTCGACAAACCTTCGATAGTATCCTGCTAAACCCATAAAACTACTCACTTCTGTAACATTTGTCGACACAGGCCATTCCATAATAGCCTCATCCTTGGCTGGATCCACGGAAACACCTTCGCCAGAGATGACATGCCTTCAGTAGTGAATCTTCGTTTGATAAAAAGAGCATTTGGACAACTTCCCATACAATTTGTGTTCTCATAAACATTGTAGTACCAAGGCAAATTCTCTTCATGCTCCTCTGTCATCTGAGAGTAGATCAAAATATCATCAATGAATACTTGGAAGAACTTGTCCAAGTACTCACAGAGCACCCCGTTCATCAACTCATGAATACCCCTAGGGTGTTTGTCAATCCAAAAGGCAAAACAGTAAACTCATAATGTCCAAATATCGTCTTAAAGGCGGTCTTAGGGATTTCCTCCTCCTTGATCCGTAACTGGTGATACCCAGATCGTAAATCGATCTTGGAGAACACTGTCGCACCCTTCATTTGATCGAACAGATCATCAATTCTTGGTAAGGGGTACTGATTCTTGATCGTAGCCTTGTTCAGTTGATGGTAGTCAATGCAAAGCCTCCATGATCTGTCCTTCCTTCATAGGAAAATAACTGGTGCACCCCATGGTGACACACTAAGGTGTATCAGTCCCAGGTCCAACAACTCCTTCAGTTGCATTTTCAGCTCTTGCAACTCTAGGGTCGACATCCGATAAGGCGTTATCGCTATCGGTTCGGTCCCCGGTTTCAGGTCTAAGGTAAATCCCAGTTTCCCTTCCGGCGGCATCACAGGTAACTCCTCTCGAAATACATCCGCAAACTCTCTCACCACCGGAATGCGTTCTAGACCCTCCGCTACTCCCTTTTCATTTAACGCAAGGATCGCATAAATCTTGTACCCCTTGCGCGTACTCTTCTGCAACTATAAGGAAGAGATGAACCTCAGGGAAACTCCCTGGTTCCGTTGTACAATTACACGTCTCTATCCTTTGTCATCAATCAAGCTCAACCATTTCGTCTTACAGTTGAGTATCACCTCAAGCGATTTCAACCTATCCATACCAATCACGACGTCATAAGATTCTAGGATCGTGACGTACAAGTTGACCCTCATGACAAACTCTCCCAGGTTAAGGGCACGACCCGTAACCTTTCCTCCCACCTTCTGTTTGGCTCCCGAAGCCATCTCCACGAAGCTAAACTCATCCTGTTCGACTACCTTCTGGATGGCGTCGTGCAAGGTTTGAGGCATCAAAACATTTAACCCTTTGCATGCAGGCTATCATTAAGGCCCAACACGACCTGATGACCCCAAACTTCTCAAAGTTAAGGTGCGGATCTTACCAGAGCAGCGCCATACAACATGCCTCGTACTTGAGCACCGTACAATCTCCCTGTTGTAAAGCGTTGAACTCATTGAGATGACGCTCAATGAATTCCTCTAAAAGATACATCTCTCGGAACCGTTCCTCAAACAGTTCCCATGAAACGTCTTCAATGGCCATGTTCAGCTGCGGTGGGAGTGTCTTCCACCATAGAAGAGTGCTCCCCTTCAGTTGAAGGTCCGGTCTTTGTATCGACCCCCTCGTTACGACGACCTAACTCTAGTAACTAAAGTTTTTTTTGTTTTTGTTTTAAAAGTGCGTGCGCACATGTACAACGGAAAAAATCAACGCATATGACTCTACATTGCCACTCGACGACAAATAAGATGCAACCATGATGAACACAAAAATACGACAAGGATGCACGACAAGTATCTGCATTCAAGACGACGATCCCAACCAAAAGACTTAAGGCGCACAACCAGTGACGAAAAGCATTAACGATCAAGACATAAGGAGGAATCCATAACAATAGATTTTACTATTTCTGCACAAGAAAGCAGGGCGTTTAATTTTAGTTCTCTGCTCCGGAGAGAGAGAAGGTCAGATAGGCTCTTGGCCATCTGCTCAGGCAGAAACTAGTAATCTCCGTCAGGGGTGTCGCAAGAGTGTAAACCCTGCCTTTAAAGGGCCCGAGACTCTTGACACAGCACTGGATTCCTTACACAGAAAGTCACCCCACAGACTTATATACTGAGGCTACAAGGAAGATTCTATGTCCCGCCCGACACAAGCAGACCCAACACGAAAAATATTACAACCCCGCACGACAATAGACTAGGAGAAACCACATCTTCTATGGAAGGCACAAGACCAATAATTCAGACAACGACCACTGGTATTAAAGACAAGGAATGTCTATGACCCCACCGCGATCGATTACTCGCCAAATACTCCATTTAATTTACTAAACCACGAGTACTTAAGCATAAGGTAATTCTAATTAAGTTGTCAACCTTGGTTTAAGGGTCGTACCCTTTAAGTTGGACAATATAAAAGAAATAAAAGTCCTTGCAATGATATAACCTCACCATTACATTATAATACCACAACATTGTCAATAATAACGACGACCTTACATTCCTATGTCCTCAAGGCTACATAGCATTTTTCCAAAAGCAGAAATATTACATCACATGTTTCATCAACAATTTGCCAAGACCTTACATTATAGTGAGATTGCAAATTACCTAAAGTCACCTTACATCTTGCACATTACCAATGCAATAAACTACATTTACATTCCAATGCATTAAAACTACATTAATATTTCCGATACTATAAAACTACATTAACATTACCAATGCAATGGAACTACGTTAACGTTTCCAATACTATAATACTACATTAACATTATCAATGCAATGGAACTACATTAACATTTCCAATACTATAATACTACATTAACATTACCAATGCATAAAACTACATTAACATTACCAATGCAATGGAACTACATTAACCTTTCCAATACTATGATACTACATTAACATTACCAATGCATTAAAACTACATTAACAGTACCAATGCAATGGAACTACATTAACCTTTCCAATACTATAATACTACATTAACATTACCAATGCATTAAAACTACATTAACATTACCCTAGACGATAACCACCTCACCTTTACATCACAATGACCTTACCATTAAATACCATATATCCTAATTACATAATCCCTAAACAATTATAAATTCACTATCATAATCCCTCGTTGCCTTCTAATTTATTTCCATACTTTACAATAGCCTTGCAAAATATTAACATAGCAATTAAAGTACAAGCTACGTTGTGTATTCATCATTCTATTAAAATAATTTTCCCGCTCCATCTAACAGTCCTAATAAATAATTATAGATAACCATTCCCAGCGCTATCTAGCAGCCTTAATTATCAACATATAAAATCCAGCTCTAATTTATTTTCTCAACTATAAAAGGTAAGTCAATCCAGCGCGATTTTCAATAAAAATGGTAAGTCGAATCCAGCCTCAAATTCAAACAACAAGACCTTACATTTATTGGTCATACCTAACAAAGAGATTATGATGACTCTTCTGTAAAATCGTTGTTTTCACTTCTGATATTACAATGACCAGGCAAGTTAAAATAACAATGACTTTATCCTTTAATGACCTTACAAAATTTGATTATCCTAACTATGCATTTACTGTCACAAAAATTAATTCTGCACGTCCCAACCATAATATACAGGCCCAACCATTATTCCCTTTCTATCACAGTTAATTTAACAGGATAAAAAGGTTAGCGGCTAGGAGTGTCGGTCAGAAACCAGGTTGGCATTCGTTGCGCGCGTGCCAGCGTTCACTCATCAAGACGACAACCTAGACTGGTGGTGGTCAGGGGCAGAATCAACGGCCATTCTAAGATGGCTCAAACTTCTATTCATGCAGTGCGTAGTGGGAGGACGTGTGCTGCAAGCGCCGAACATGGCCTGACATGGTTTGCCGAGGCAAGGGGATACAACATGAATTCAACACAGCGCCCAGGCGAATGTTTTGAGAACTGTCAACTGCAGGATGAAAATTGGATTATTCAATATTTCAATTCGTGTTAACGCACAACCCAGGTGGACGACTCTATCCTACAGCTGGGTTCACACAGTGGCCATCCTCACGCAGTGGCCTATAACCGTCATTTCATGGTTATGCACCCTTCACATCACGTTGTACTCAAGGTAGCATTGTGAGGATTTCATGATGGTTTTATTGCTGGAGGCAGAATCTGTCTTTATACATAGTTATAGTTATATATACATAGTTATGGTTCTTAATAGAAATAGAAGGTAAGAAATAAAATGATTTTAAAGTCCACTAGTTTATAGGACAGACAGTTCCACACACTTCACAGAGTGATTTCTGCAGTTCAACTCTTTCTTTTCTTGTTAAACTTGATAATAAGATATCCTTTAGATACCACTGTGATACAATTTCTCATATTCTGGAAATTGGGAATTGCCACTAAACATTGCAGTGCTAAATGTAATAATATGTAATAATAGAGATATAATTTATGAGGACTGTAAAAGATGTGGTTAGTCACAAATTTTAATAATAGTTAGAGTTATACTGTATGAAGACTGTAAGAGACGTTTTTAGAGAAATCAGGGCAAAATGAAGCGCAATAACCCAAGTGGAATAGAAAGCAATATCAACACACTGTGTAAAAGAAACTTGCAAGATCAATAACTCAAGTGGAATAGAAACAATATCCGAACACTTCGTAAAAGAAATTTGGAGATAAAAATAATATAGAACGAATTGTAAAAGAATAAAATATCTTAATGTATTCAGTGTAATGGAACAAAAATTAGGAGGCCAAATACCCTCGGACACCGGAAATAAATGAGGCAACGTACTTCCTACTCAGAGCCATTGGCAGAGATGGTCCAATTATCATAATAAGTGGCGTAATAGCTCGACGAAGGTAAAAGACGAAGACCCCGAGTAAATCTCGGGTTTAAAGACACGTAGAAGAGGTAAACCCAAGAATACCCCGACGTTCCGCCAAACTCCAATTCTCCATTTATGCCCCCCCCTCAGCATAAAAGAACATTGTTGTCGTGACCAATCACTAACACCGAGTTTGTGCCAGAACCATTCCTGTGACAGACAAATATTTCAATCTCTCTATCAACCCGGTCATATGCAGACTGCATTAAGGATAAGCCCAGTGATGCTCTCGGAATAGAGTACTGGAAATGGGATAGTGGAAAATGAAAAATGCTGGGAACCAGCACACGACACCCAGTTCCCTCAGAGAGCACGCTCGGCTCACGCGTCTTATGTAAGGGAAAATTTTAACGATGAGACTTCTCATAAATTGCAGGATGAATTTAACCCAACACACAGGGAAATGTCACAAAACACAGCTGGGAAGTGTAACCCTAACGCAGAGAATTTTTTTTGACCCAAAACGCTGATATAAACCCCAAGCAATTTCTATTTATTCATACAGTCCAGATTCACCAAAGGACGAGGTCAATAGCTACTACACAGTGGAAGACTAAAAATTCGCCATACAGAATGAGAATCAACCTCATGCAATCAACGCAATGAGAATAAAAATAAAAACATCAACGCAATCCAAAAGGTAACCGATAACTATTTTACACAGTCTTAGAATAATTTTACGCCATCCAGAACGAGAATCAAAATATTATGCAGACCTGAGTATGGAAATAAAATAAAACATAACCACAGTCTAGAATGTAAACAATAACTATTACACCGTCTTTCATTCTACCGAAGGGCGTACCTTTGCCTATTCGCCTCCTCCGAAGTTTTGTCCGTGCGTTCCATGCAATCCTGCTCCGGGCCGACCATAAAGAACTCACTAGTACCTCCCAGGAAAACGCTAGGGGTACTCTCCTTCCCCCTCAGCCCCCTGAGCCGCAAAGGGGCCACACACAATCCAGACAGTACCTAGCTTCCTAGCTCGCCTCCAAGGCTGAGCTACCACTCAAGTCAGCTGGGAAATCCCCAACTCCTACAAGAAATCCATCCAGTTTGCCATTTTGGTAGCATAACAATACCTCCTAGCAGATCCCCTTCTTTTCCCCCATCTCCTTTCTTTTATCCTCTTTTTTTTTACCTAATCCCATTAGGTTTTTCCCCAAAAACCCTAAATCCCCCTTTCTTTTAAGTTTTTCCCCCCCTTTTATTTATT